>DWPV01001393.1:0-20974 GCA_018251915.1 Urbanus proteus proteus | reverse complement strand
GGACACACACCCAGACCAAGAACGGAAATTTAAACTCATCATTGAAATTTCCGCCTCGCTGGGAATCGAACCCAGGATCATCGGATTAGCGGTGCGGCGTGTTAACCATTGCGCCATCCGGGTCATAAAGAGCTCTACTATCTTGAGAGCGTTATGAAAAACAATCCCCTGCTCTTATTAAATATATTTTGTACTTATAAAGAGTAAACGATTGTTTTTATAAGCAAACATTCGTTACATTAATTGCTTTAACTAAATATAGTGTAACCAACAATTCACCTTTAAACATGAGCGTAAGACTACGCCTTCATGACCATGCTCAGTTTTTCATGTCACTTACCGTCAATTGGTAATACAGTAAACCATCGATCAAGATAATCCTAGGTAATACTCACATTGAACCATGAGCATAATACGTTTGCTAATAGACGGTGGCACTCCATTCGATGCTATACACAAGTAGGCACCCATATGCAGCCGTGACACCTTTGTTATTGTGAGGGTCTCGCCGTCCACTACGCTGACTGACAACAAAGTTACATACAATTAGAAATTACGGGTCAAAAGCTTGAAACTAATTGTGCTAATGGCTTCGATGTAGGTGCGCCTATACACTGTTTTACAAAATCTTAGGCATTATTATTGTATGTTATAATATCTTATGTTAAAGTAATACGAAAATTACGCATATATGTAGGTACGTTGAGATGTCATACGTAATAAACTAAAAGTATAAGGAATAAAAGATGTGTCTAAGTAAATGACAATGATTGAAAACAATTATGCGTATCATGTGCTAACTTAATGTAGAGTCTTTAAACTTAACAGCTTCATATCAATGTCAGAAACCAGAAACCGAAGAAGAAGAAAGAATCAAAGAAATACTAAATAAGTACTAAATAAACAATTTGTTTAAAAATGTGAATCAAATGTAAAGATAAACACTTTTATTGCTGCCAAAGCTTAACATTTCGACGACATAATGTTCCTGAAAATACGAGGTAAGTTATTCTTATGATACTGAATTTATTGGCTCCTGCCTTTTGTAATACTCATACAATATATTTTAACGAGCGCCAAATTTGTGCCCTATATTATTATAAGTATCTAAATGTTTTTTGTATACATGGCGGGATAACCTAGCATAGGTAGTTAGCTATGTTCAATTTTGTACTTACATAAACATAATATTCTCACAATATGTGATGTAGATGAGATACAAAGTACGTATAAAATTAGTACCAACTTATAAAAAGTATTCGTATATAACAGTCCGCTATAGTATATGTTTCATAAAATACGTGCTTAATGCTCTTGAGTAATAATAATGAATTTAAATGGTATCTACTAAAACAAACTACAAAAAAATAACAATGTGCGTATATTGAATCAATGTAGACGCAATAATCCGTTGTTATTTCACTTTCCTTTACCTTAAGTTCAAAGCATTTCGACGAAAGTGGAATTCCTAGAGAAAATAATTTTCTGATATTATTTTATTATTAGAAATATTGTTTATTTATTACGCAGCGACTCTATATCAGTCTTACATAAAAAGGGCGTGTATTCGATACCTGGCGAGGCATAAATATATAGATATCTACTTTGAAAATAAATAGGACCTATATACTAATGCATTGTATTTGTTTTCGGTTTTATAGTTGGCCACTGAAATGCATTGTGTTTTTTCTATTGTGAAAGTTTTCCCAATTAAAATTTTGCATTTGTGTCAGTTCCAATAAAGTGTCAACGTTGGCGTTTTGTATATATCCACGTTTCAGTTATTTAAAAGCTAGTCTATTCAATAAGCGGGTAATTGGAATCGATATGGAATTCATTTACACTGTGTTTTTAAATGTGTTAAAATAATTTATTAACCAATTTAAATACTTCATAATTTGCCGTAAAATTAGTAACTGGACTTTTATTTAATTAATATTTTTGTACTAATGCGTGTTTTTTCATTAGATTAATTTTAATTTCGCATATATGTCCGCTGACTCACGCATAATCCTTAGACGCCCGAAGGACCACGGATTTGAATCCTGGCCAGGCCATCTACACGATGTACCTATATGCTCTGGATTTATTTGCGTGTGTGTTCCTTTGTATTCATGGCATCGAAATTAATTATGGCTGTTTTTATACAAACTACTAACTAACTAATATAGTTATAAAGTAAAATATTTTGTATTTTTTTTGTAAAAAAAAAGTTATGCTACTGTATTAGATTAGAATGAATAATAATTTATTTACTTAAATCTTGATTAATTACAAAAATAGTCCTTCAATTTCATAAAAAAAAAAAACGTCATGACTGTCCGAACAACGTGAAACATTATTGTCATTGCGTAGTGCTTGCTGAAACAAATTTAAAATATGTACTAGTATGATTACGTCCAATTTAGCCTACAATTACAACCGTACGTACACCAGCTGTGTTACCCTAACTCAATATAAGTATTACCCTAACTTAATTAAGTGAACTGCTGTATCTTGTTAGTAATCCAAATAAATAAATAAGTATATATCATCATCAACCCATTATTGTCCCACTGCTGGGCACGGGTCTCCTCTCAGTGTGAGGGATTTAGACCACTGCGCTGGACAAGTGCAAATTGGTAGACTGGTAATTGGTAGAATAAGTATACCTATATAAAATGAATATTAACCTGATTCGCCATTATAGTTGAAGTCACCGCCGTCCTCGCGTCTCCACATGACGTAGGGCTCGGGGTAGCCTGACGCTCGACACACCAAGGTCACATCGGAGCCCTCTCGTACCACCAAGTCCGTAGACGTCATATTGTCTATGATTGACGGTGGCACTAATGAAAACAAAAAAAAACAGGTAAAAACAACAGCTTCATTTTTATGTGTTTAGACCATTAGTTCTTCGTTTGGGGAACACGCTATTTGCAATATGGTCGCTATTTAACCGTAATAAAAGAGTTTCAACCCTTTTCTAGCTTTAAACCTATCTGCAAAATAGTTTGAAAGTTATTTTTAATGTTGTAGTTGACCACTAACGGTGCGTAACTATCTACTTATTCCAAGAATTTCAAGAAAAATACAATTAAAGTGTGTATTGTACTTGAAATTGTAATAAGAAAAATTCTATGTATTTCGCTGAAATGTTGTTACTGTAGATATTACGGTGTATGTGTACATTATAGAGTTGGCAGCGTTACTCGTGGAGGCAAAATATTAATGTTTTCAGAAAATAACTTAACCTTCGATGATTCCTTTGACCTCTTGTATTACCACTGCCATTTCATATAACATCGTGATGTAAGGTACTCTATATTTTGCCACATAGAGAAGTCACAGATGCGACCAACCTGAGATAGCACTCTAATCTTATCGGGAGTTAATTACAAATGTCCATGGGCAATGGCTACTGACATTCAGGTGAACTGCATCTATATATATACTAATCTATACTAATTAGTAAATTGAAGTGTCTGTTTGTGATTTCAATATAACATTTTTTCACTCATTGTATATGAAAGTATACACGATATCTATAACAAAAATACAATTAAAAACAATATGTCTGTCTGTCTGTTTGGCTGAAGTAATATTCTAAACGGCTGGACCGATTTTAACGTGACTTTCAAAGGAAGATAGCCGAAGGAATAATCCGTAACATAGGTTACTTTAATTTTCGAAAAGCCCGATAGTTTGCGCACCACACGCACGAGCGCGCTGTCACGGGAGCGCTGGGTGTCACGTATGTTTAAATATGTATGCCTTATTCCTGTAACGGGGGTGAAACCGCGGGGATCAGCTAGTGTTCAATATGTTCATGGTACTTCTATATAAAATATACTCACCAACAACTTGCAGGTACCCTTTCCTAAACCTCATAGGGTCTGTATTGACCTGACACATGTACCAGCCGCGGTCTACTTCTTCCACGTTCTTTATATGAAGGTACCATGAGCGGTGGTCGTTGAACGACAAACTGATACGTGAGTTCCGTGTTATTATGTTATGGTGGATACTCAGTATCGTTTGTGTGTCCATTCGTACCCAAGCCACCTAGAACAAAAAAATATTAAGTAACAACAAATACTCTTTATTTGTACACTACATAACAAAACACATTACAAGAAAATAATATATATATATTTGCAAAACGAGAATAATTATATAATTGGCAAAGTCCTAGTCGAACCATACATGGGGAGTTCCGTACCGCCAAATTTCCATTTTTTAATGCTTTTTTTTTGTTATAAAATCTATGAAAGTACAAAAATTTACAGAATAATATATAAAGTTGTGATTTGTTAAATCGTAGTTTAGCCTATTACGGTTCAATAAATAAATAAAAAAACGTCACACATACCGATTTTTGTTATGGCTTGGTTTGTTCTCTTTTTTAAGGCTTTTTTAGTATTTTTTCTTAGCAATAGCAATATATAATTAAAAGATAAAAAATCTCTATGACCCAGGGATATACATACAGACAGCGGAGGCTTAGTAAAGCCTTCCATTTTTACCTTATAGGAACGGAACTCTAAAATGACAGTCAGAGAAAATGCTTTTAAAATACAATGATTGTTATGACGAGGTATATTTTTTATTCATGACAGCCTCAGCGAAATATTCCATCAAGTATGTATGTATGTAGTATATCAACGATATAGTATAAAACACATTAAAGTAATCTTAAGCTAGATGTACCAACCTGTTAACATTGTTTAAATGGAATCTACTTTGAAAAGAACATTTCAACAGTAAATTACGCTATTCTGAACAAAATATAATAATTACTGTTTGTGAAAATATTTTGTCAGTGAATCGTTTAAGAACTTAAATAACTAGAAATAAGATTAAATTAACAAAAACTTGACAGTCGCATCCAATTAACGATATAATTAATGAACCTAAAAGTTCGCCCAGTGGTGGAAATTCGATCATAGTCAGAAGTATTCCATTTTTTGCTAACAATAGTGTTCGACAATAGATAGGTACAAAAAAAAAAACCAAAAACATATGTACACACAAATGGAAGGTGATATAATCCTTTGTGGCGCGACTCTGTAGATATCCAAAATCCAAACATACAGCATTACCAAGGCATCTATGGTTAACCTTAGGTAAGCGGCTAATTTTACCTAGGATCAATTGGAGATGTCCATGAGCAGTTGCCGTATCCCACTGCTTGGCAAAGGTCTTCTCCCATAATTGAGAGAGGCTTGGAGTGTACTCTACCACGTTGCTCCAATGCGTGTCAGTGGAGGGAATACGGGTTAGTGGCCAACCTTTGTCGAATGTTTTCAAACCGGCCATAAGGCCTCCGACAAGGTTTAACGAATGCTATCCAGTGATAACACGGATAACTCCGAAGCATGGAAACGCGCATATTTTTTTCCACTAGCGGTCACCCATCCATCTACCGACCGTGCCCAATGTTGCCTAACTTCGTAGATCGCTTAAGATCATCGCAATCCGCAAGCTTATGCGCCTTTAATAGCGCGCTTCATGAGCAGTAGTGGCTACTTATCATCTGGCGGATTGCATGCTTATCCTGAACTTTATTTATTATCTTATTTATGTTCAAATAATATTACTAACCTTAAATCCTCTTAAGTTATCCACAACACAGGCCAGGAGAGCGTCCCTACCGACGGTGACTGTGACGTTCAGTATCGGCTCCGCAAATCTCGGGTACATAGATTCTGGAATAAGTGGGACGTTAGACACCGCTCAGCAAGGATGGCAAACATGTTTACTCCGAATAAAAGTTTTTATAGAATAACTTGATGAGATGGCTGAACAAGATCAGCGGCTCTCAAACTTTGTTACGGTAATACAATTATGGTGTCTTTTAAAGTTGAGATCAATAATATTATTCCTACATTTAAGCTTGTACATCAATGTTAAACTGTTTTCAATCTAATTTTATTTTTCTTCTGTATTAATCATAACTTTTTTTATTTTTCTTTGACCGGTAATATTTGCATATTTTTATTTTATATGTCTAGTCAACACGGGCATTCAATACAACCAATACTAGAGTAGAGGTTTAGTAGTTTCGTGTACTGTAGAGTCATGAATTGAATACCAGTCTTGATTATATTTCTAACGAATTATAAATATTATTATTTTTTATTTTAGTTAGAATTCCTATTCCCTAGTAAAAAAAATATTTTTGTAAATTTTACCATTGCAATAAAGATTATTACGACAAAAAAAAGAAAGCGAACGCTTTTTTGTTGTCTATTTTGTGTAAATAAAATAAAGAATGTGCGTTCAGACGTCACTTTAAGTGTCACTAGAGTCGGAATGAGCCGACATGACGATCGGTAGGTGCCGGTGTGTCTGCCGTCGTCCCACGTCGTCTCACCCGAGGGGTGCCTGATTTATGTCCGGCCCACCATCGGCAAAATTGCGGTTTGTCGCTGTATCACTCGTCAGTAATAACATGGATTGAAAAATTATACCTGTCCTAATAATATTACCTATTAACAAATTTAAATTTTTATTATCTTCTTTTAAAACTAAAGTTAAGGTTCCTATAGCTTAGTAAATGATAAATTATTGCAAACGATACCATCACAATAAAAGATTATTTCAACAAGAAAAAAGTAAACGACCGCAAAAATTATGCGTATAGTTGTCAGTTTGAGTGTCACTGAAGTCGGAACGATCGGTAGGTGCCGGCGTGTCTGCCGTCGTCCCACGTCGTCCCACCCGAGGGGTGCCTGATTTATGTCCGGCCCACCAACGACAAATAGCGGTTTGTCGCTGTATCACTCTTTCGCCGGTAAAATAATGTATCACAACCCAATGCTTTAACTCTATACACCGCAAAAAGCTAGCACCCAAATATGTTTTGGTTTTGTCATAGATTTTCACACACTGGTCTCAGGATTATAAAATACCTTACGTATTCTAAGCTAGAAAAGGTTGTCAATTTCACGTGCTTTGTATTATTATTACGCGTCATATAAAAATATAAGAAAAATAATTTACTAATTGACACCATTTGCTTCTGTGAGTGATAATTAGCTGGACTTAATAAAAAGAATTTTTGATCGCGTCATTTGTCCGTTCTCAGGTTTTAATAAGCATAGTTTTAATAGCCGTGTGACAATTACAGGTAAATTATGTACCACCTTTCGAGTAATCGTCTTGTTAGTTACTAAAACTTGTAAAAGTAATGAACTCTTTATTACCCTTGTAATATCAACGCTTCGAAACATCGATGTATTATTAAATGTTATTTATTATTTAATTGTATAATTCAAGGAGAATGTTCTAGTTTTTGAAACAAGATCAATATAACTATGTATTGTTACTTCATTCTTTAAAAAGCATTGTGTATTTACTTTCCACTTGGTAATTTAAATAAATGCCAAGTATACAGCTGAATACCTAGACAATACGCATACAATGTTAATAGTAGGACAGTTTGCAACTTGAACTCGGTGTACTACTCAACAGTGGGTGAATGGTCATTGCTGAATGGCTCATGCAACTGCGATAACAAAAGGATTTACACTGTGGTGCCACTTAACCGTCACGTAACGAAGTGGCTGCCAAGCGAAACCCAACATCATGTGTAATAACGTTGCACACATTCCAACGTTTCAGTTCCCAACTTATCTCAGAATCTAACAAACCACTAAACCAATCTGCCTAGTTCTGTTTCGGCTTGGTTTTCACAAACTGTTTTCGCCACCCGCTTTTGTATTCTGAGCTTGCAATTACATTTGTTTTAATGCAAAAACTATACGGAATTACACCGCTAACAAACTTTCAAATTATTTTATAAAAGGCATTGTTTTAATATTATTCAAGAAAAACGATATACGTTTTATAGTTCGACTAATTTTTTGTTTAGCAGGTTCGCTGACGGCTCAGCTCGTTTTAGCTAAGATAAAGTTACATATGACAGGCGTTTATAATATTCGTGCCTCGCAGCAAGTAGAAACTCGGAAGGACGGGTAGTAAGGTCCTCTTTGCTGGTCATATTATTATGTCTCGAAAACTCAAAAAAGAATTTCCATTCTAATTTTAATAAGATTTTTGCCATCTCTATCAAATGGTTGCTGTCAAAGGTACCTACTTACTTTTAATATGTAGATAACTTATAATACGTTAAACTAAGGCCTCCAGTAAAGAAGAATTAAATACTTCTCTGCGAATGCTCTTCTTTTTGTTATAAAGGTACATTACTGCGTCATTCCATTGCCTTTGTCATTCTCAATTCACGGAAATCCATTATATTAATCTAGATGCGCCTTTAACACATTTCACGCGTCTATTCGACGTCCATATAACCGATTGTTCAATGAACAAACACGAACGAAATAAAGTTATGAACGATAGTCCATTCAGTGCGTTTTCAGAATTTGCACAAAAACTCTTTCTATTTCGACACCAATATATTTTAGCTAACATCAAAAGCGAGCAAAGGCTTTTTTATATAAAATAGGTATATTGGGTATTTTTCACATATGGACGGAGTCGTGAAGTCATAGTTAGATTATTGTTTTAATATTTGTAGCCATACGCTACAGTTATTTAAAAGTGAATGAGACCTGAAAAATTGTTTATATTTTCAGGTTTCGTAAATCATTATAAGTATTAAGTAATTAATATCAATAAGTAAGGTAACGTATATTAATTAATAAGGTACACTAAGATAATAATCAAAGTAAAGCTCTATTTACAGGGATAGCATATCAATGAAGATGTTTTTTCTTTCATTGTTGAAAAACAAAGGATTTAGTAACTTACCATCTGCAACTTCAATAGGTGCTACAGAGACTACATTTTGTCCGCTTGGTAGTTCTCGACCTGTGAATCAAAATAATTTCATTCATAATTGTGATATACTGATTTAATAATGAGTAGTTTACAGTCATATCACAGAATATCATTTAAATCAGTGGTTCTAGAAATTTTTGGTGGTGGAGCCCGTTTGAAAAGCGAAATTTTTGACCAAGTCCCAAAATAAACGAAATAGTTACGTGCATTATTTTTGTAATGTAATCATGTTACAATGTAAGAATATTCTCGTGGAGTCCCCGTAAAGGCTTTGCGGAGCCCCAGGGCTCCGCGGATCACACTTTGAGAATGGCTGCTTTAAATATATTTACTTATAAATATCGATTCTCTGAATCTAATCAAAGTTTTTAATTCTTTTTAAGTTTAATATGAAATTGTGGCGCCTGCACGCAAAATGTTTTGTGCACGTTACGTAAAATAAAAATATATATATTATATACAACTAGGTAGATGGCGTTGTTAGCTATATTTCGCCATGATGTACACTATTTAAAAAACAGGCTACGTAAATACTGAGTATACCAAACGCTTTAAATAAAAAAATACAGATGGTTAATAACATTAACATACATAAAGTCTTCTTTTACAGCTAACTAAATGATGTCGATCCAGAAGGTACGTAACTTTCTTAACTTCCGTAACTCCGTCACAGAAAAAATCCTGCTGCCGTCATCAAAAAAGTATAACTCCAAAATTGTTATACAAAGCGTAAAAAGCATTTAATTCTCTACATAACATTCTAATGCAAATTTGGCATAGTAATTTAGTATTATAAATAGATAAATGTTCAAATTTTTTGTATCTTACCCATTTTCTGTTTATGTGTGTATGTAACAGTAGTATTTTTTATTTGGACATTTATGTAATAAAAGTGGTTTATTCTTACAACAGGAAATAGGAATAAAAAAATAGTTTCAATTTTGCTTCGTAAATAAATTCTGGTCTCGCTGCATCTATGATGGACTATCCTGAGTCAATATTGTCAGTAATAACACATCGATCAGGCCGTCGTCCATGTTCTATCTTGGTCTCAGTGATAGTCAATCATTGGTGATAGTCTTATAGTATAGTGGTAGGAATTTTGCCTCTGACGCTACGGCTTTTTATTAGAGATTATTGATGTTGGTGCAAACTAATATTTTAACTCCATGGTGATTGATTTTTCCAAAAATGATCATCGTATTTATCGGTATGCAAAATACAAATTTCATTGGCTTTTTAAACATTCAACTCCTGTGTAACCTCCTAAGGAATGTATTAGAAGGAAGCCATTGTCCAAATTGTATGTTTGCAACTTCAGTTCAGGCTTTTTGATTTGAGAGTCTTTTATAAGTATCCCGATAAAGATTCGAAAAAATATTATCACTTGCTTTATCGTTAAAAGAAGATAATATTTTGAAAAAGTATCTATGGATGTCTAAGAATTGTTTACTTGGTTCTCAAAGGTCAAGTCCTCTTATGTGCATTTAGCAAGTAACTTAGATTTGAACCCTTCTCAATAAAAGATAAGAGTGTTCAGTAGTACGATAATAATGATTTTTACCTATTATGATAACATGTTAGATTTATACCTAACTAGTTTCTCAGCACAGAGTATATATGTTTTAAAATTTGATAGGACCATAAAATACGCGTTAACAGTTATAAAATAAACATGCTTCATAACTATGTATATTTAAAATGTGTATTCTAAAATAAACATACAATCCTCTACTTTCAGTTCGCTGTTAACCAAAGGAAATATGTTGAAATTTAAAGTACATTATCTTTAAGCTACGTATCCTTAGCTTAGAACAGTTTAGTAATATAAAGCCAGATAATATGTCGGTTTAAAGGAAACCAGAAATCCGAACAGGTGCAAAGTTAAGACCACTTAGGTACTTCGCAAGAAACATAATTTTCCCCACATAAATTTGAGGTTATTAAGCATAATTTCCATATTGTTATTTGATAGTTTCCAGTGGAAGCTTCGCATCTATTACCGAAGTTGGAGAATTATCGAAACTTGGATTGCCGTAATTATGGAAGTGCGCCTGGCCCCTAGTTTAACACAACCACTTCTTGAATTGTAACCTGTCATTATCATAGTATTTAATTTTGTAAAGAAATCTCATTCAATTGGACACATATAAATTACGTACAAATATTTCAGATTGAATTGTTTCAGTTGTTACACACATTCATCCACACATCTGATCACAAATGTTTTAAGAAAGAAACTAAAATACTGTAATCCAGAAGAGCAGAAATCGCTATAAATCTCTAAACCATAAAGATGTCCTAATGTTTAATGTGACAGTAATAGATAACGACAGCATAGTATATTGAAACTTAATGACTAATTCACATGTATAATTTTCATAACAATCGCTCCATATAAACATAAGGGCAGGTAGGTACTTATTAAGACAAATAAATACCTACACGTGTTTTTATTAAATCACAGTCCCATTTATTTTTATTGATGTACCGACGGCTGTATGTACAATTTTATAATAGTGTAAACAATAATATCGTGTAAAATTTTACAACGTCGTTAAAAGTTTCACTGTTTAATTGCTTACCGTGCCGCAGCACGCTGCGGGGTATAGTGTTTTATGACAATGCATGTGGTAATAAGTGTTACTGAATTATGTACGATAACTTTAGAATAAACATAAAGTCATCAAGCTATTTGCTGGTAAACATAATAACTGTATTAGATTTTTTTTTAAATCACGTTTTTTTATTTCTTTGTGCGTTTATATTTTATACGATGTACATAAAACTTGAAATGTACAATTATAATTTATGAGTGATGCACTTTAATATAATAAATAATTCATAAACGATATTAGAAATGAAGTCATTAAAAATATTCCAAGTAGGTAGTTTAGTTAGCAGTTGTTTCATTTTAATTTTCCCTTTCACAGCTTAAGTTCATTTCATAGTGAGATTAAGCTGTGGCCAATACACCCATATATATCGCTTAAGTGTGTCTATAGTTAATTTTACACTCATTGTCCCACAATAGCGTTTTCTTCTGCGTAGTAAGTCATGGATGGTCATCCAGATCTAGAAAAGATTAGTCTCGTAAAATAAATCATATATCTTATACCTAAATTATTATTTGCAAACCTAGTTGTAAGTGTCAATTTAAAGTTTCAAATTACCTTATTCAGGTCAACGTCAATCAAAATGACAGCAATTATTTGGTCTGGTTTAAATTATTATTATAATTTTATCAGAGCTCTGCGCATGTAATGTGTATTATTTAATCTCCGGGGAACGATAGAGTTATTATTAGTACGAAGTTGAATAGGTTACAATTTATTTTGTATGTTTCAACTTATAATAGGTATATTGTTGTATTAAAAGCGTAGAGTAAAAATAATATGATAAAAAGTAAGGAAATATTCGTGAACAATATACAATGTCTTATGGAGACATAGAAACAAGAAATATACCTTTAATATTTAAATACATACATCTATAGGTTTTATTGTACACATTTAAAACTGTTTTATAATGTCCTTATATACTTTTATTATAAATCGTCACGATATATTAAAATTCATATCATTCGTATTCTTTATATCGTTATGTCATCTAGTTGGTCTATATCGTCGTCTTATAGCAAATGATATAAATCATAGTTTGCTAACTAAAACATATTTGCCTAGTTTTAATAAAGGAATATATCAAAACTGGGTCTTAAAACATTCAATTAACTTAATTGTGTATTTAGACTATTTAGTCATTTCATTTTAACGCGTAGATAATAATAAAAACTAAGTCAAGTCCAATATAAGATAACAAAGATCATTCGCAATTTATAAACAAATTCAGTCTTTACGACCGAAAATCGAATCGATTGAAATAGTTTTGAATACGAGTATATCTTTGAGGATAGTCATCCATCTTCGTATATTGGATGCATTTATGATATTGAGGTACGGACTAGCTTCGTAACGACAAAAACTTTAAAAAGAAATATGAAAAACTCTACAGTAAAATTTTGCCAACAAATAAATTCATGAAGCAATTCGGCAGTGTTGCCAATTCTATTTTTCTGGCATGCTTGTACATGTATGTATATAATAGACGTTTTGGCAAATGCAAATCGTATAGGTAACAGTAAATGCTGTACAGATTAATATAATAAAAGGTTACGAATATTTATATCGCATAGGTACCTATCATGTATTGAACATTGAATACTAATATAAATTACCTTTTCTAATATAATCAGCTAACTCTACGTTTTAATCCCGCAGATATAAGTAAAGTTTTATTTATGACTTTTATTACTCACGATGAGTTGGTTTCTTGTTAAAATAAACGAAGTAGGTAAACAAAAGTAATTCAAGTTGGAATATCATGTTAGGGATATTGTTCTACTCAGCTGCAATTTTATTCAACTGTTGTAAAACAATTATGTTTTAAAAGTCGTAGAATTCTGTGATCGTTGATATAGTACCTGAGGAGTAGTACTTAGGGAGTATAGGGAGTAATAGTAGTACCATGTAGGTGTTCGTCAGGTAAAGTAGCAAAAAAAATTCATTTAGGACTGATTTAAAATGTGCAATGTACAAAGTAGTCAAAAAAATACATACATCCGAATACAGTACCTCCTCCTTTTCGAAGTCGGTAAAAATATGTTTTGCGTCACTTATATTCAATGTCAACGTGCTTATTGACATTAAAGATAAATAAAATTTATTTTTTCGTTTCGCTCACACATCTTAAGCTTTTTAGAATAAGCCCATTACTGTTCTCAGCTTTACATTTGCCTATTACCCGTTACGTCTCCAACGCATTAACTAGGATTCGTTTTTACCGGCTCCGAGAAGCATATGCCATTAAAACCACCGTTGACAGGCCCTCTTCGCGGCATCGACAGGATTGTTCCATTATCGCTGAGCAGATGAATAATTGACATTCACGAGTATACCCTTGGATGCGGCAATGCCGTTTAAAACTGTCTGCGCCTTAGGATATATTGATATGAGTTTATAATGTAGCAGCGTAAAAATAGACCGTAACTAAGCGTATTTATAAAATGTATTGTAACGCTCGTTCAAAGTGATCATTTTAAGGAATAATTTTTTTGTATTAGGTCTGAAATAAACAATGATTGATAAAATCTTAATAAACTTTAAAACGCTTAGCATCTTGTTTGCAAGTGCATGTGATAATAAGAAGTAATTATATTGCTATTATTGATTATAATATATTATTTCTATATAACTTAAGAGTGTAGAGTGTGATGAATACGAGTGTATGTAAGAGATAAGTGAGCCGTTTTATACTTGGAATATTAATTTGCTTCTTTAATTAAACATCGGGAACATGCACTTTATCAAAATATTATGATTCACCTTTTAACCTTATTATCAGGAACATTTATGATATTATTTATTACATATCAAGTTTATGTATAAGTAAGATGAATTATTAAGATACTTTACTCATTGCGTCATGATCATCATACATAAAAAATAGTTTAATAAAGGAATTGATAACTCCTCCAACTGTCGACTGCGCCTGATGTTGTTTAATTTTGTAGATCGGTTGAGATTTACACAAACCGCAGGTTCGTACTTTCAATAGGTGAAAACAGTTGAGTTATTTAACCTTTCTCTCTTTTGTTTGTCAACGATTTTTTTTTGTTTTGTAGGAAAATGTAGGTAAAATTATAATGTTATCATTACATTTTATATTCCTACCCAATGATAATGATGATATGATTAAGTTTCAATCACCAGACGAAAACTACTAAATTATCCAGGAAACAGCGACTTATATATCGCCTAAAGAATTACTAAATTTAAAATTTCACTTCTCGCCGACGCTAGAAAATGTGAAATAATTAGAGCGCTACCAAAACTATTATGAAGAAACTTTTGAAACTTTCTGTTGCGGAGACGTGAAACATTTCAGGAAATTTACTTTGGTATTCAGTTGAATAATTACTTACTACACTATTATACGGATTCCTCACATAAACGCTTACGTTTTATTATGGGGAACGTATGTGGGATATGTGGTCGCTATAACGTAAAACGACTTTTATCGTTTGAAAATGATTGCTATATTTTACAAAGCATAAAGTAGGTTAAACAATTTTTTAAATGACCTATACGAAAATTAGGAATACTAAATTGACTGTTTATTTATGTTGTAATTGCATCCTTTGTAAACCTAAATGTTCACGACAATCGACCGATGATATCGATGAAGCATATCGATATCGTTGAACGATCGCTCGATTGGTCTTGTTTTATATTTGAATTGAATCGAACTTAGTATTTTCTATATGTGAAATAGGTATGAAGACATCATGTTATATAGTATTCATAGATCACTTTTTAAATTGTATAACGGGAAGTGAATAACCGGCAAAGGAGTCATCTGACTTTCAAAAGAAATATAGAAGTTTCAGCATGAACGAAAATTGTCCGCTTAATAGCGCAAGTTAGAAACTATCTAAACTGAAAATTGACTGAAAATTCACACGATACAAAATTAACATTTACGGTAGGATTAAATTACGATTATAAATTCATTTAAAAAAATAATAATAATCAATGTACATTCTCTACAAGAATTCTTTTCAAACGTCAATAATATTATTCTACCACCACTTCGAACATCTATGCAGAACATTTTTACTAAATAACATAAGACTATTACTTAATATATAAATAAAATAACAATAACATAAATATAATATTTTGTTGTTGTAAGATCAAGATAAAATTATATTATATTATTATTGTACCATCAAAACTAAATAAGTTAGTAGTTTCATGGTTCACAGAAGGGGCGGCTCACTCGAGCCCTGTTGACACGGGGTCATTCCGAAAGTAAACATGGCGATTTCAGCCCTATTGCCAACTTTACCATAAGTGGATTGGATTCCGATAAAGCCGAAGCTCCCTAACACTAGAAGTTGAGCTTTACAACATATTTTGTCACCCGTCTATACATGTTTGCGACAAGATGAGGTCATCTTAGCGAGCTAGCGAACGACGCTATAAAACATTTATGTTTCTGCTAATCGTAATACAAATCTCTATCATAACCGGAGACTGGTTCTGTATTAAGGAAGTATTTGTATCGATTTTTAACACAATTGTTGTCTGTGTATATTTACATTACATAAATCCGCACAACACAACAAATTTATAATTAAAGAAAGGCACACTCTATTTAATTAAACCGCAATTATCTCATATAGTGAAATTATACCGTAATCAACCCATTTAGTAATTAAATACAAATATAGCAAATAATGGCTAATTCTTTGCGATTTTTATTTGCTGAAGTGTTATTACGTAGTTTTAAGTAGCCCATTTTCAGTCTACGTGAATATAGTTGTTTCCTACTTCCCTAAATATTAGGTCACGGACTGTAGAAAACCTACTTTATATCTATTTAAATTTGTATAATAGGTGTATATATTTTAATTGCTATATTAGGACTCTATCTCTCCATAAATGTATCCTAAGGTGCTTAATAATGTGTACTTTCTAAGAAGATGACTTTTCGATGAAATTTACGTCGGAGAGATAAACGGTTCTCCTTGTCATTAGGACTGAATAATAATAAAAAATGCACAATGTATTAATTAATAACTGAAGTTTACAGAAGACAACATTTATACAAAAAAAAACTTAAAATAGATTACAATAAAACAATCAAAAAAATCAATTGTATTCATTTATCTTATCAAGAAAAAGTGTGTATACTCAGCCCTTGACCAATGGGACCGTGTCGCCGATATGTCTGCTTTTACGAATTGATCCATTTTTCCAGAGTAGTTTTCCCATAGTGTTTACTTATTTACGTATAAGGCAACTCAGTTTTGGTTGAAATTAGTTTCGTTATCCGTTATCTAATATTTAAGTGTATATTAGACATTTAATAAAAGTATTTAATGCTATTGAATTTACTAATTTCTACTGAGGGTTTTTCCAAAATTAAAGTAATCTACATATGTTACGCTTTAGATTTTCAACTATCTTCTAGTGAAATTCTTGTCAAAATCGCTCCAGCCGTTAAGAAGATTACCTCAGCCAAACAGATAGATAGAAAAAAAAATTCACAGACACTTCAATTTCATTTATTTGTATACATTATAGAGAAATTAAATTAGTGTAAGTAACACAACTTATGAAGAAATTATGATCAACACTAAACTATTCGGTTACCTTTTATATTTACACTTGAGGTTCTAGTAAACGGAATTTAATATGGTTTTCATTGAGTATTATGCGATCTTGAAGTAAGGTGACATCCATGACATGAAATTCCGGATCCCCGCATAAAACCTAACTCCACGTGTCGTAAAATCTAAGACTGCTTTGCGAAGCCGCATCATCCATGCTCCGTATTTATTATTAAGCAGATTTTGACCTCACTTTGGGTCTTGTTTAGGATAAAAATGATGATCTTGATAATAAAACTCAGATGTTATGTTATTTTAGCTCATATTGGACACGATGTATGTCGTGTAAATTGTAATGTATAACAATAAATTGAGAAATAATTGAAGCAAATTTTATTCAAATTATTTATTTATGCATATTTTTAATTGCATTTTTTTATAAACTGTCGTTACGACTTAATTTTATAGGCATAATAATTAAACATAGTACAGATAAATAATAAATCTAAGTGTTCTTACACTAGTACTATTATCACCAACGCATAGCATTGCACCATTAATCCATTAAATTTATGTAAGGCGCATAGTAACATACTCGTAACTGTTGTATTGGTCAATAACTTGGTTTGCAGTTAAGACTCAATTATGGAAACAAAGGCCATGCCTTTCACATAATCGCCCTATTCAGTTAATTGCTAATTGAAGTGGATTCAAACACAGCTTAGAAAGCTTTTTTCCAAGATGATCTCCGTCTCAAAAGTATACTTACATTGCACCAGGGATTATTGCAGTCGATATAACAGAGTTAATTTTACCGTGGAGATACTAAGCACGGATCGAATACGTGAAATTATACCGTAATTGACTCATATACGAGTACCTGATTTTTTTACCACGATAAACTCGTTCGATTCCCGGCTAGGAAAATGAATTTTTTAAAAACGAATTTTACAGTTTTAGTTTTTATCAAAATCAGGCTCGTAAGTCCTTTCAGCATTTTTCGCTAATCCTTATAGTTTCGGATTTCCCCATCCACGCACACTTGAAAAATTTACCTTGTATAAATGAAACTAACGAATAAATATCAGATCAAGGGCCGTAGTAATTCTACAATATACCTATGTAGGTACCTATTGTATATATGTACCTATTTTAGGGACTATTTTACCTGGGATTATTTTAGATCAGTCTCATTCGCGTTTTCACTCTAGGGACTACAGTGACTTTGTGTGCGGCCAGATTTCACCTTGGGCATTTGATATGTGGAAACAATTCCAATACAATGTCATACCCTGCATAAAACAACGATAATATAATTATTTTTCACTAAGCCGTATGTCCGTCTATCCATCTGTCTAAGAGCATAACAGACATTTGCCATTTTTCAAAAGTAAAAAATAAACAGGGTACTGAAAACCGATATTTGGTTGGTTTATCAATTGAAAAAGTATTTAAGTATTTTATGCCAGTTTCAGTTGAGAATACTTTGGTCTATTTTTATATACAATATATTATTTCCTGTTTATCAGTTATAGCTAATCTCTTATTAATTTTATGATAAAGTGTAGCAGTCGGTCGTAAACATATTTTTCCACGGGCGACGTATATTAAATCCCACGCTACGCTCTGGGTTTTACTTAAGAACCCTTTGCTGCTTTCGGGATTCTACTCTTAAATCCTTTGCTTCGCTGCGATTCAAAGTAGTAGCCATTACCCAAACATAATATTTTGTTCCCGCACGATACAATCCATTATTTTAAGTTAGTAAGAATAATTTTATCTCAGCGTAATTTAACTCTCTAAAGCGGGCAAATGAAAACATTACTTAAGAGCTTATGCGGAGTAATGTGTTTTTATGTTCCAACGAATAAAAATAGGAAGGAATAAACTGTAAAATATCCATTCTTTAGCTTATTTTGGTCCACTGCTGGACCCTTTTGCCAATAGTCCACCGCGATTACCAGGAGTGTTGGGGACCATGGTGGGAGATGATCATAAACAGGAAGGTTTTATCTCTTAGCCTTCTTGTACGACATCCACGGGAAGAAGGGGAATGGTGCTAATGAAGATGGACCAGTACAAGTTAGTATTTAATGTTACCAGTCACTTAATATTAATTAGGCACTTGAGTGTACGAAAAATCCTAAGTCGACGAATATAAATTAATTTTATTCTCGTTTATTCAAGTACCTAAATTAAATGCTTTCTAGTTTTCTAATTTAAGTTACCTAGAGACTATTTAGGGGTGAAGAAAAATTAAATTAAGGGAGATAATTTAAATAATTTAAAGACACTCTTCTATTACGGCGAAGTGATTTATGAAAAAAGTTTTTGTACCTTAAAACCAATTTAGGAGAACTTTTTTGTTTTACGTGATGCGGGCAACGAACAATTTAGGGAGGTACTTGTTGTTGAACTTGTTCATAATGATGTACTACAACTGCCATTATTAAGAGTTAATATTCAAAATTAACACGAAGGAAGGGTGTCGGATATTCAAAGTTTTTATGATAAACAGCTATAATTAAGTTCCTGTTGTGTAATAACTTTAATTTGCGTAATTTAACTAGCTAAGTTGATTAAGGCTGAAAGTCTTAATATCGTTAAGTTCTATATCTTGCAATTGTCTGTTATTGTTATATTCTAGGATATAAGATGATACATTTTGAGGTCGTAATACAGTATTTTGCAATAGATGTTATCAGTGTAACTCATCCTACTAGGTTGATTAATCTTGCAATTCATTGGGCCTATTTTCGTAAAAAATATAAGCATAAATTGTGGTTAAACACAATAGGAATTATTTCCTCTTTCTATTTTTTTCTGTCTGACCGAGTCTCTCAAGAGCATTACCCGGGTTGGTAAATAAAAACTCAATACCAACATCAAAAGTCCAGAAAATTAAACGCTTATTTGAAATGCGATTTCTTTCACAAACATTACCCAATTTAGCGATTGTACTTAGTTGAGAAATTAAGTATAATATCGCTATTTTTAATCAAGGATTCTATTGAACGAGACCAATATGTAAAAAAATATTCACCTAGTTATTTATCATGCTATTGCTATTACCTATATCTAAAAAATCATACCACATAAATAGTGTGAGTTTGTAGTACTTAAGTATGTATAATTTAAAGTCATTAATGGTTCGTTTGTTCACGAATGGTTATCATTTTATTCATTAATTCATGTGCTTCTAATTTGATACGTGCTTGTCAGTTTTTTTTAGCCAATAAGTTGACAACAATCAGCGGTTAAGCAATAATATCGGCCGACGCAGTTATTTCAGGTATTTGGAAGTGTTGTCTACACGATGACAGATATGTCTCCATCCTCGATTAAATGTGTATCTTTAAGGAAATTTTCTTCTTATAAATTATTTAGTTTGTTAATGTTTTCCTTCTTCAAACAAAGCGTGATAGGTACCATTGTTATAAAAGTTCCCTTATTTATTACTGTTCTCCTCCAAATACTAATCTCCAACAATATAATCTATAAGTTTAGTAGAGTTTTGCAAAATTAATTCGTTTTATTGTAGACGTAGCCCAAAGCTGCTTATAATGTATAAATAAACGAATGAACGAAATGTCAAAAGTAGACATTATAATATGAACATGTCAGTTCATATAATAATACTTATATTTACTTTTTGTATACGCAACGCAAAGGTATTCTGTCTATCATTACATTGTTCCAAATAAAATTATAATAATCTATAGATGAAAATAAAAATCATCAAGAGCTTTATTAGGTACATAAATTTATACATCCAATATTAATTATGACGCTTTTTGCACTCAGTAGGATTGCTATATACGTCGTGAGTGGCATTCACAAAAACGAATACACGATCACCTACATCAGAAGCAGAAATCCAAATTCATCATTCAGATATCTGCCTAACTCTGAATCGAACCCGAAACCCATTACGTGTCCAGCCGGTAAGCCGACTACTCCACCACGCGGGTCATGTTATTCATTTACCCTAATCTATCTAACTTTGCACTAATAATA
>DWPV01001392.1:0-20977 GCA_018251915.1 Urbanus proteus proteus | reverse complement strand
GGATTTTCACCTGAGTTGTGGCTTCCATGGATCCACAAAAAATGAATACATAAACACCCAGACCCAGAACAGTAATATTTCATTAATTAATACTTATTATTATTATTACTACATACTACTTACTACATACTATTATTTATTATTATTATTACTATATAGTAAAAAACAAAGTCGCTTTCCGCTGTCTGTGTGTATGTATGCTTATATCTATAAAACTTAGATCTATAAAACTAAGCAACGGATTTTGATGCGGTTTATTTTTAATAGATAGAATGATTCTAGAGGAAGGTTTATATGTAATTTAGGACGTGCGAAGCCACGGGCAAAAGCTTGTTAGATATACGTGACCGGGGATCGAACCGATTGCATACCAGACCGGTATATTTACCGCTCCGCCACGTGGGTCGTCAAAATCCCGTGAAAAATTCTATCGCCAAGTATTATCAGCGGTATTACAATGTATTATCATACTTTGTTTAACAAAGGTTTTTAAAGCATACATAAGTCACTGAAAACAGGTGTTTCGTATATCATCCCCATATGACGCGTTACGTAATGAGTTGGCTTAACTGCCTTGTTAGATCGCCAACGAGTAACTTCAATACGGACGGAGATACACAGAGAGATAATACATAAAGTTCTTGTTCTATCGTCGACGAACAACTATTTAATGCAGTAATATTTGGATGTTATTTAAGAAAAAATCATGGATAAATATTTTTTGTGTAAAGAACATGGAAAGTCATTATAGTCTGATGCTTATACGTTGCAGATTTTCAGAGTTAAAGAATTATAAAAATCCACGAATATGTAGAACGCAACATACATTATTATATTACGCCATCCTTTATTTTCTCAAAACTATATGCATATAATACCTTTATAGTAAATATAATATTTTTAAAACTAAAATTACTGATAGTGGGCATATTGTACAGCGAAGCTGATTTTTTGGGCGAAATAACTGCCAGCCTCTGGTCACCCGAACCAATATATTTTCACCAGATAAACAAATATATCATGACCAGAACACATCGAGATTTAACACTGCTATTAAGGCTGAAAATGTTGAGGCGGTAGTGCCGCCAGAATCAAACCAAAAAGAGTTCCACTGCCTTAATTTTACCTCACTGTGTAAAGTTGTAAACAATAGACAATCTGTAACCTTAGGGCGAGTTCCCACTACGTCGTAACGACAGATAATCGTGTAGTTAGACGACATGATTTACTGTCATCTACGACATTTTTTGCAGTGACGACATATTGTCATGACAGTGGGAACAGCTAGAGACGACAGTCATCCAACGGTGAATTAATCGTTACGACATAGTGGAAACGCGCCCTTACTGGCTTTACAACTCTATAGCTACTCGCCCATCGCCAACGATGTACCAGCGGTTATAACTTTCCGCCCACGCGAGCCAGAAATAGAATCGTACCAACGAGATGCAATGCTTTCAGTGAATTGCTTATTACGAGAGCTGATTTTACTATTTCCTGACATGTGCTTTAAATCTCCATTGTGGGAACATATTATACGCAGGAGTGGGATAATAATGTATTGATGAAATAAGTATTTGCTTCTGAGGCTTTTATTATAATGTCTGAAGTTTCAATTCTTGGAACTTAGTAATTAAAAGTATTTGTGTATAAACGTACATTTATAGCGTAGTGTGACTTGTACCCGCACTTTACGCACGATTGTGCGTGACTTAAGTAACGTATTTCTGCACGGAGCGTAAATTAATCTTAACCGATTAATTAACTGCACAGGAATAGACAACCAACGTTCCAGAAAAGCATGCATGAAGTGCGGTTTATGTCACATGTAGTATAAAAAAATATACGATACTCACGCCGTGCAGTAATAGGTTACTTAGGACACACGTATCGTAATGTACTTTTATATAAGGCATTACGAAAGATATTGCACGGTATGAAAAGCCAACTGACAATTGACCAGCGTAGAAGACTTTGATCAAAACCATTGTCATACTGAAATGTTGCCCAGCTGTGGGTCAAGATTTTAAGAACACAGATTTCAAATACGACTTAAAACCTCAATTTCCTAATGTCCCAATTTCAACTTTTAACTGCTTACCCGGCGAAAGCTTCTAACAAGCTTTTAACTTCAAAAAGAAACACAATAAGCGAGCATGACGCAGCATTTTTCATTTCACCTTTAACATTCTGAAATGTGGAGCTTAGACGAATATCACAATACCTGCCATGTATTCAAAAAGTCGGCCAAAATCAAAACACAATCCGCGTCCAATATTCCATTCAAAGCTCCATTCAGGCTTGCATGCCTTTCACCCTCGGGGGTGGATCTATTTTGAGCGCGCGTGGGTAGCGTTCATCATACTATAATTGCATGGCAGCTGACAAAAAATTTAATGCTGAACGATCGGTAAATTAAAGTTTATTTTACGTTTTACCCGATTGCGTCAGAAGGAGAATAGTATTTTTCGGGCGTATGTATGTACATAATTATATTGTATGTAATCTAGTTCTAGACAGCCCAAACGGCTTGAAGGATTTTAACATGCTAGGTGTCTATAGATTCATCTCAATTGTCATAGTGATATAATTTTTAAATATGGGGCATGCAAATATGGTGAAAACTGAAATATGTAATATGTATATAGACGTGTTAAGCAGTCGGTTGTTTATAAGATATTATCACTAATACTGTAAGTATTTATAGTTTTTTGAGCGTTGTTCCACCCGCATTGTACATAGATAATTAAATTAATGTTTTTGATAAGGTAAATAAATTGGCTGAGTACTTTAACCGCCATGTGGTATCGATCTTGGATACCTCCGCTCCTTCTCTACCTGTGGACGTAGATAGACCGTCGCGTCTTCCTGTGTAACATCAAGACTACTGCGGTTACATCAAGCATACTATACGATAACTATCGTTGAAAACCCATTAGAGCCTCACATCCAGCTTGTTCACTACAAAAGAACTCTAATTACCTTCCAAGTTTAATTATCATTATTAAGTAGCTGGAGGCGTATTTGCTACTTTTATAAACGTAAAAAGCCAGGAAATCTTAGTGTACATTGTGTTTTTACATGCACGACGGGGGAGCAGGGGGGAACTACCCCTGCGAGGGGATGAGGGTGTATTTCGAGCGCGCGTGGGCGTTATCTCGTAGTTTCTAGCATAATCTGCATTGAGAAAATTTTGCAGCGAAATTAAAGTCCGCATTTATGATTTAATTCAGTATAGTTTTCTCTACTTCGCATTTTTGTTTTGCGTCTCAATTCTGCATCAGTTACGGGGAGTTCCGAGTTCGATCCCGAGCAAAATAAATAATAAATTAAATTCATATTGACTCTACGCATTTGTATACGCATCTTTATGCATCTCTAGTAACACTGAATTACAGATAATCAAGATATGAGTTTCAACTTTAAACTTTGAAATGATTACGTAAGTTATGACGTCACTACAAATAGAAACTCAATGAATAGCGACGGCACCTAGTTTAGACGTTTAGAAGTTGTTAGTAGCTTAAATCATATTCATATGTAACGAATGTGTTAAGGGAAATTAACATAAATCACTCGTAACTACTTAGTCCTTAGGGAGATAACTCCTGTTCAATTTGGTAGGATTATACGTACATCTTTAATGGCAGTTGCTTAATAAGTTCATGGATTCCGGTTTGTTACTATGAACAAATATTTTCCAGTGGTTGGCTAAAAGGTTTTGGCAGCTTAAAAATACTTGAATGGGTGGTTTGAACAAAATTTAATGAAATGGACATAAGAGTACATAGATTAAGTGTGTCAATTTAACGCTTCAATGTTCGAAATCGGGGTTCGAATCCGATGGTTGTTGATTCTCAAGGTTTTACGTTACTTAGTTGAAATATTTTTTAAGTTAACATTTGTTTTATTCTTAAAAGAAAACTGCGCCTGAAGGTAACGGTATTTATATCTTACTAGCTTTTGCCTGCGGCTTCGCACGCTTCTCTATATAGAGCAACGCCGGGTTATGTGGGATTATTCCTGAGCCATAGATAAAAATTGTGTCAGTCGGGGTCAATAGAACCTGGGACTCTACGTGTCAGACCAATACTTTTACATCATGATCTGATTATCTCACAAAATACGATATGGAGGCCTAGATTGAACCAGATAAAGTATTTTTTTCTAGTCTTTTGTGCACAATCCAGGCGGGTTTCTGCTCAGAAACTTGTTTAACGACGATATGTGTAAGACGTGGTCGATCTAGCGTTTTATATTGGAGGGATATTATTTAATACACCACGTAATCTTTGGGGATTTCTTTCATAGTTCAACTAGCTCGGGACGAAAGGATATTGGAAATTTTAGCTTAGTTTTAAAAGTTAAATGTCAGTTTTTGAATTATAATATTCAAAGTTTCAGATGTGATGTGGAAAAGGTGTCTCTTAGATGGACAAAGATGACAGGCAGTAAGACTCTTAAACTTCTTTTACTGATACTTATAAAAAAACGAAAGGTACTGAAGCAACAATATATGAATCAAATCTCGAATCTGTCGAAAGTACAACCCGTAAAGAAGTTTAAACAAACAGTTATGCAGGCGTTCAAATATACCTAATAGTTAAAATCGGCTCGATACTTTAACATCTGTTTGTATAATTTAGTGAAAAGTTATAGGGCAGTAATAACTTTTCATAGAAATTTTACACGAGAAGTAGTTACAATTTTCAAATCTTACTAATATCATAAAGCTGAAAGTTTGTGAGGATGGATAGAAGGATGTTTGTTACTCTATAACTTTAGAACGGCTAAACGGATCTGGATGAAATTTGGTACCGAGATAAGTTATGATCTGAAATAACATATAGGCTACTTTAATTTTCGGAAAAAAGCATTAGCGCGCGCCGCGCGCTTGGAGACGCCGTCGCGGGAAAGCAGAGTGTTACCGATGTTTTGATATGTATTCTTTTTTTACTTTTTTAACGCGGGTGAAACCGCAGGGATCAGCTAGTGGCTGTTAATTAATTTAGAACTTCAATCTTCCTAGAATTGATGACACGACATTTAAGAGGAAGTTTTAATTTTACTTGAAGTCATAAAGTTTTTAAGTCATGAAAGTTTGAGTTTGACGATCATATTTAATACTAGCTGATTCTCGCGGTTTTTACCGCGTTAAATAAGTAAAAAGTCGTACTTATTTAAACGTTATTGATATCCCGCGCTTTCGCGACGGTGCCCGACAATAACAATTGTTCATCTTACTATTTCATAGCTTTGGTAACGATTATTCTCATTTTCCCTGGTTACCATCTCAATTAGGTTTTTCCTTTCTCTCTCTCTCCTTCTCACATCAATTGGCATGACGTCACACTGATTGAGGGCAGGAGGCGCAATGGAAAGCTTGAATTACCATTTAGATCCAATTTAGATTTCTGTTCTTGGTGTTGTGTATTCGTCTATGTGTTCCATGGCACCCACGATACAGGAGAAAATTCTACTGTAGGAGTGAGAGTAGGAGTGTAAAAAGGGTTACTTAAGTTACTAATTAGGCATAAATTTATTATTTTAGCAAATAACTTCCTTATTTAAAAGTATGTTTTAGTTCGCCGATATTTCCAAAACAGTTATTATTCAAAACTCACGCTATTCCGTTAAACCAACTCCTTAATTTGAAAAGTTCAAAGTGTTCAATTGAGATTGTCTTCTAAAGGTCGGATGTGATAATTGTTACAAATTAAAGGGATCAAAAGGGTCGGAGGAAATCGAGAAACAGTTGTTGGGAATAGTTAGCGAAGTTCGAAGTTCGACTCCGAGTTAGGCACACGTGAACGCCTACACTTATTAGAAGTTTATTGACAACTTGAATAATAGGTACGATGTTACCAAGATTTTGGGTTTTAGTATGTAACAAGCAACTAGAAGTTAATTTTAATGGGATTGAATTTCCTGTGGTTTTGAAGTTGAGTGTACTAACTCTGTTTAAGTTGGGGTTCGAATCCGAAGCTTATTGAATCTCAAGGATTTTAGGTTACTTATCAGTTTTCTTAATTATATCTATATACTTATTTGAGAAGGAACTGCGTATAAGGTATGGTAATTAAGGATGAACAGTAATTAAAATTAATTTCGTTTTCAACGCCCATAGTTGCACTATACAAAGAAACTTAGTGTAAGTTTCTTTGTATAGTGTGAACATATTGAAGAGTAAATAAATGTAAACCTTGGATTGCGATTAGATCTGCTTGGCTGGAAATCGAACCCGAAACTTGCTAGGACTCAGTAATATTCATAATCTGTTAGCGATTGATGAAATTACCTGTCCAACGTATAAGTTTATATCTCTCAAAACATTTTACATCAACTCTTCTACATCAAAGTAGAAATTTAATTATACTTGTATAAGGTAAATCAAAACCTTTTAATCATCTATGCTTTATTATTATTTTTAATATATAAAAGCGACAAAACGTTTCCTTTTTCAAAACAGATTTCAATCTGAATATTAATCGTTCATAACGTATAAAGTACGAACCAAATAGAAAAGTGAACTGAAATGAAAAGCAAATAATCGCAAGCAGATTTACAGGGAGATTTGCGTCCAACAGCATTTCATGTAGTAATTCCTTTAAACAAAAAGAAAAGTGCCGTTTGATTAAAAGTTTATTGTGTTCGGATTACTGCCATGTTGTATTGTAAGCGAGTGACTGTTAAGCTATGGTTATTTTCCCCATAAACTTAATTCTCAACGATAAAAGCCTTTGACTTTACGGGCAGTGGTCACTTACGATCAGGTGGATCACATGTTCATTTCCATGCCGACATTTACCAATATTTAACTGCAAATGACTTGTTAGAATTCATGTCCACCGTTAGTTGCCATCTACACTAAGGCGTAACATAAGCTACTTTCATTTTTTTAAAAAGCATAAGCGCGCGCTCCACGCACATGCGAGCCACCTCGCGGGAGAGCGGGATTTCATTTATGTCTAAATATGTATTCCTTTTTACTTTTTAAACGCGGGTGAAACCGCGGAGATCAGCTAATCAATGATATTTTCCCACAACTAGTAAAGCGCAAGAGCATACCACGTAGTGTAGATAGCGATACCACGTTTTATTTCAACTTAGTTCTTGTTCATATCTTCGCTTAATTCGCTTGTCAGATAGAACTGAAGCGAGTCCATTAATGGCTTAGTGAGAATTTCCATGTGAAATGTCCGAGGATCACAGAACAAAGAAATTGAGGGATGGGACGTCGCAAAGCGGGATTATACGACGGTTGAAGTGATGACAAACGCACTAATTTCATTATTACGGACTACCTTTTTATACGCGACCATTAAAATAACTTGAAATGGGAATTAATAAAATTTTATAATTATTAAATTATTCTGAATTATTATTATTACTGTATAAAAAAGACTGTCTATTTAAATCACTTGTTTTTGCTCATAATCGCCTAGAATGTCACATGATTTTTTTCACGTTATATATGTATACATATAAGTATGGCTATTAATTGTAAAAACATATTAGTAAGTGTTTTATTTGCGTAGTTATAGAAGTATTTGACTATAAAAAGTACTCATTACTCATTACCTATAGATGTTTATAGATGAAACATATTCCATTTACTTCGTACTAGTAACTTTGTGTTTACCATACGTCTTTTCTATTTGTCTTAGAACTAGAATAGTATAAAACACTGCTTTGTTATTGTTTTAAGACTTTCAAACCATATCCTACCATTAGATAGATCTTATGTACAATCACGTTTACCACCTTAATTACTAAATTTAATTTATTCGAAAACCATAATCATCCTGCTGTTCCAATCTAAATAAGTACGCCTTTTTACTTCTTTAACGCTGGTGAAACCGTGGGGATTAGCTCGTCTTGAATATTTGAGTTACTCAGAGCCCTAAATTAAAAGTAGGAACCCAGTCCATATTTAATGCTCAGTAAACACCGGCAGAGCGCCACTTAATTAGGCAAAGCGCGTACATTATGAATTTGTCATACCTTGAGCAAATTGGCTCATCTAGTACGGTTAACTGGTGTATTTTTCTTTGTTTTAATATTTAATTGGATTAAAATCCCGTCTAGTTTTTAAAACGAATTTGGGAATTAAAGTGGCAAATTAGTGTGAAGTCTACCTAATTCACTGGTCACAGTTGTAATGAACATCTGTTATCAATTTCAGATAGGTTGGGAGAAACCTTAAACACATGTCTTTGCTCAAGGAGTCTCAGTCTCTTAGGAGTCAGTATAGTTGTAGAATCTGTATTACTTTTAAAATTATTAAAATGTTTATCATTTCCAGTACAATATCACAAGTAATAACTTTGTCCTAAATACACAGACTTTTAGAAGTATATTTTAATATATATTTTTTTACAGAAAGCTCACGTGGATTTTTCATGTTTCTGTTGAGACAAATTATATCTTTAATATGATTTCGTTTGAAGTCAGTACAGCTACTGAACACACGGGGCCCGTATCCAAAATCCCCATCCTAAAAGCGGCCCCGAAAGCTTGTATAGGACTCAGTTGTAATATTACTTAAAAAATAATCTTTATATTGTTCAACGGAGCCCCAAAATCCTTAGGTGCCCAAGGGCCTCAGCATTCTCTAAGACAGCTCTGATCGGTCTTGATCATGGGTAGTAAATTGTTTCAGAACATTTATTCCTGTAGCATGAGTATATAGCTAGCCTAACCCAAAAGTTTGGGTATTGTGAGCGTAAATTATACACGTCTCCTTGCCGTAATCGAATAACCATACATAGGTACTGTACGTCAATTTGTAGATTAATCTTTGATTATGACATTATTGTCATCTTCTATGAGAAATTTTACATTTATAAGATGAAACTGGACGGGGTAATTTATTACTCTTTATTTTTGATCTTGTCAGATCAAATCCTTCAAACATTCAATAGGTATATTTTTATTTAATACTTGCTGTGCCACGCGCTTCCGCAGGCGTTTAAAATTAACATATCTAACTATAAATTGTAATAACTTTTAAAATAATGTATCTTAACGATGTAAAGGCTAAGAATTTTAGTCTTAAATGTTATTTTCGTAACTCATATAACTACTTGTTACTAGTAGTTATATAGTTACTACTAGTCCTTATATATTTACTTTTAGCCGTTATAAAGTTACTACTAGTAGTTATATAGTTACTACTAGTAGTTATATGAGTAACGAATTGAATACTTTCAATAACACTACTTTCTTCACTAAACCCCCTTAATTTCGGTCTATTCCTAACAAGTTGAAACATATTTACGTTGATTTATTTAGTCCTCTATAAATAACCGCTGGAGTTACAACTTCGTGAATAATGTATGAGAGTGGATACCCATTAAAAAGTTCTGTAACAACATTAAAATTCATTAGCATATCTTTGAGTGGCTGCAAACTTGGTATTATAATGGTAACAGGTGGAATTAGTTTGAAGTTAGGGGTACCAATGTTTGTGATCTGATGGAGATTGCTTGCTTTGTTCTACTGCTGGCGTTGCGTCAGCACTTAGACACCTATCTCTGATTTTATTTAAATTCAGGTTCGATCCTCGGTCAAGCAATGTAAGTAACGTATTTAGACCTAGGTCTAAATAGTAATAATCTGGGTGTTACTGTGCCCGTGTTACTCATGACTAAGAGAATCTTGACAGCTACGGATGCGTATAATACTTATTAAGTAATTCTGTGTGTGTGTTTTTATGTTAAATTTTATTACATCTATTAATAACTAAATAACAGACCAATTAAAATAAACAGATATAAATAATATTAATGTATTTTTGCTTCTTATCCGTAAAAAGACATTAGTACTGTGTCGTAGTACTAAGCGAAGCAAAATACCAACAAAGTGGGCAATAAAAGTGAAGGAAAGCCTTGCTTCCCGCTGTGCAATTAACTAAGAAGCTTGCGATCCTGACCTGAACACTAATACGATGAGATTTAGTGCCCAGTATTGTTATCTGATGGACTGTGGAAAGAAATGTTTGTCACTTTTGTGGCTAAGTCTCTACGTTTTTAGAGATTTTTTAAACTTTTTTATTTTATTTTATGGAAGTAGCAAAAGAGCATTCACCTGATGGTAAATGGCGACTGCCGCCCATGGACATCTGTAAAGAACCAGATCGTCCTACCCGCGGTCGGCTACAGGTGCGTTGCTACCCCTGAGGTCTAATTTGGGTCGCCTCGAATAAGTATGTCGCTCTTACCACATCCTTCCGAACATAGCAGCGCTTAACACAGAAACAATTGAACATGCAGTGCAACGGATGGTACTGCCGTCTACTTTAGATTGGCTGCAAATCGTAGCGCTATCTCTGTGTTAAATGGAAACGCTAATTAATGTTTCTTCTATACCACACTCTTCTACCACTATAATGCATAAAACTGGGTGGCAATAATTTTTGATGTTGTTTCTTGAACTACGAAGAGTTCTAACACCTTAGTTTATTACCATCGTAATTAAGTCTTCACCTCGTACGATTATATAGATTTGAAAACAGCTTTCATAAATATTTAAATTACTTTTTGTCAGGTCATACTCTAAACGTTTTGAACGTCGACAATCAGAGTTAAAAGTATTTATTCGATTTCTGTGAATAAAATTCGATTTATTAAAAATGTTATATATTATATAAAATAAAGTTGTTTTTTTTTATCACCCTATTATTTCATATGAAAAAAAATTAAAAGGCAAATGTTAATGTTAATTACGTCTTGTTACTTAAATAAATATTATTATTTAACTTCATTGATTACTAAGTGAATGGATTAAGTATGTCAACACTATTAACACTTCAAGAGTAAAGACATTTCCACACTCTCGCAATGACCTTTACTTACATGTACATTACATTTGTCAAAAATGTTTTAGTATCCGAATAATATAATGAGCAAACTTTGGCAACCACAAGCGGAAAATCGCAACAAAGCTCTGACATTTAGATGAAATGAAATAGTTGAGGATTCTTACGCAACCTGATTTTGGTGCTAATGCCGGTTCCACACGCACTGATATTTCGCAGCTATGTGCGTATCAAAATTATATGTTACTTGTTTTAATGCTCAAGGAAAATATGGTGAGGAAACCGTTATGCCTGGGTTTGTTGATAATTCAAAGGTATATAAAATCCACCAATCAGCTATCAATGATTCTGATACATAGGCTACATACGTAAGCCGAATTTATTGAACTTTTTTTCATCAATATACTTCTGTTATTAAAAATAACACAACGCCACACTAAGCATTAAATAGTGTAGTAATGAAAAGTATTTAAACTTCTTATTTTTAGACGAAACTAGTGAGAAAATAATGGATTATTAATTTGAGCAAGCTGCACACTCTCGCCCGAACACTAAACAAATTCATATTATGTTAGGATAATTTGAACGATGAAATTGACCTCTCCACTCATTACTTTAAGTGCTGTACTCAACATTTATTCCAATAAGAAATAATGTTAGCAATTGACATTAAAGTCACTACAAAACGACAGTTTCATAAGTATTGTTAGATACGTCAAAATATAATATGTATGCAATATTATGGGTACTAAAAACTAGAGATGCTAAACACATTGCTAAATTCTTAGCACCTTTCGTCACTTGTTTGTGTCATTGTAAGTATCTTTACTTATAATATGCTTATACAGTCAATTTTATCGAAGTTCATCAAAATTGTTCATAATTAATTAAGTAGTGTCAGTTGACACCAAAACATATCTTGTTATCACTTTTAATATGAAGTTTTAAACTTATTTGGCATTTAGTAAACTTAAGTCAATATTGGAAGACATTATAACTTTTGTAATCGAATTTAATCCTAGCAGTAAAGTAATAAAATGATCATAATTAATTCAATGTAGTAATAATTTCAAGTTTATTAAAGAAAAATACATATTAAGGTTATGTTTTCTGTGAGAAAATAAAATTGTAAATATAAAACCTACTGCCGACCAAAACTTATATAGCTCAATATATGATTCAAACCAAAATTATTCATTGAGAATATGCGATCATTGATATCATAAATTAAGAATGTGTACCAGATCTTATTAACGGAGCAATTTAACGATTTTGATGTTCACCCGCTGAATCAATTTAACATTGCATTTTTACACTCATTATCGCTTGATGAGCGCTCACTTCGTTCTTGCGAAATGTTACATAAGACGAGTGTGTTAATGTGCCACAATGCCGTAGGGTTATCGACCACTGGCCAGTAGTAGTAATAATAATAATAATAATTGTTCTTGTAAAAAGTACAATTTTGACTTTAGTAAAATAGGTATAGTGCGTACCTTGCAGCGATTAAAAAATGTAAATTTGATAACAGGCATATTGTGTAGACTGAATATCGCAATATATATTTTAGCATTTAACAACATTTTAATTATAACAAAAATTAAGATTAAATCACAACTTACACTATTTTAAAACCATTTAGTGTTTTTGTAAATCATATCATATAAAGCATAGTATAAAGCACATGACGGCATTAAACTTTAACGAAGCATTTAATATCGTAGTATTTTCTTCCGAGATTCTTCTTTGTATTCAAATTAAATAACGCTGATATATTTCGTACACTTTAACATTTTATTCGAGGCTAGGTCTATATATTTGGTCTGTGAATAGCGGAGAAAATCTTAAACAACAACAATATTTATAGCCTATTACATAAAAAAAATGACACTATAAATAAACGAGACCTACGAAAACCGGTACTGACGTAAACATACTAGAGCGATACATCACTAGCTGGACTCCGCAAATGTCACGCTTTGTTCGCCACCCGGATGTAGACCAGCACAACCCTCACGGGAAACCAGCCTTAGTGTCACTTGGAATACGGTGTAAAATAGCCTGGTGGTGTCGTGGTGGATAGACCGTTTTGTAGCGATTCAGTCAATGAATGTCAAGGGTAGGAGCCTACACGGCTATCTTTGATTGTCACCGGTTTTCGGACTGTGAAACGATTGCTCGTGTTTAAGTTGATATTAAAGTTTCATGTGGGGCATGTAAACAAATCGTCATTTTCAACTATACCATTCACTTAATAAACACAATACTATATAGGAACTAGAAAAGGACTGATTGCACACACACAGTCACAAACACATAGATACAATCACTAACATTGTAGGAATAAGAGATTGAAGCGATGGGCATAAATGGAGTAAAAATTAAAACATAGGTAGGTTGTCATAAACCCATTATTTTCCCACTGTTGGGCAGATCTCCTGTCAGAGTGAGAGGGATCCAAGCCGCAGTTGTAAAATTGCAAATTGGTAGACTTAACACACCTTTGAAGATTATATATTTTTATTAATTTTCAGGCGTCTAGCTTTCTCGCGATGTTTTCCTGCACCATTATAGCAAATGGTAATAGCCATGTATTTTTGAAAAACACGTCTGCGCCTGGGATTCGAACCTCGGACTCACCTATGACAGGTACCACCACTAGCTTAGTGATTGCATTTGCAATGGTAATACGCACGTATTTTTGAAAACCACGTCTGTACCTGGGATACAAACCTCGGCCTTACCTATTGATAGGTACCACTAAGCTATGCAGTTGCGTTATAGTAAATGTAGATATGAAAAACACAAAATACATACGTAAACAAAGCAATTATAATGATAAGTATCACTATAATGCATCGGTTTGCTTATAGTATTGTTACCTAGCCCGCAAGGTCTATTATTGTAAGTTTTAAGATTCCTGCAATTACTTCACTGCTTTGCGATAAGTCGGTAATGTCGTGTGAAATATCAATCTATGTAAACAGGGCTATTAAAATAATACTGGGTGTGTCTTGATGTCAGAACAAGTCAAATATAAGACGGATAAATTAGTTCTTAGCGCGAGGATCCCGAGTTCGATACCCGGCAGGACAGATATCTGGATGATGAATTTAGATTTCTGTTCTGGGTCTGGGTGTTTGTGTGTCCATAGCGCCCATGCCTCATGAAAATCCTACTGTGGGGCTATGAGTGGTAGAAATAGTACAGTCATTAGTTCTTGGTTTTATAACGTGTGAGTAGCAAATATGCAGCCCACCTGATGGTAAGTGGTTATTGCCGCCCATGGACATTTATGATCAACCCAAGATAAGAACTTACCTGAGGTTGGCCACAAGTGCGTCGCTACCCCTGAGGATTAGTGATGTCCATGGGCCGCAGTGGCCACTTATCTTCAGATGGACTGCATCGTTTGCTACTTCTGTATTATAAAAAGTACAGTATGATAACCCGCGTGGCGAAGCGGTTACTATGTATAACGGTCTGATACGCAGTAGGTTCCGCGTTCGATTCCCGGCCAGACAGATATCTGAATGATAAACCTAGATTTTCGTTCTGGGTCTGGGTATTAGTGTATTCGTCTTTGAATGTCCATGGCACCCATGACTCATGAAAATCCTACAGTGGGACTATGAGTGGTAGAAATATTACAGTCATAAGTACTAGGGTCTCAGTAAAAGTTAGGAAATGTTGATGACCTTACACCAGGGGTCGGCAACCTTTTGGCAGGCAAGGGCCACGAGGTGGCAAAATCAACTAAAGACGGGCCACACTTGTGATATAAACCTAAGAAGCCTAATATGCATACGATATTCATAACTTATTTACAAAAGATTACGGGCCGCAAGTAAGACGTCGGCGGGCCGCGGGTTGCCGACCGCTGCCTTACACAATCAATCTTGTCCGTTGGTATTAATCTTGAACCAAATCTCTTACCATTTAAGCGACCCTGAATATAATGTTCTTGTAATGATAGGCTCTAAATTAGGTCTATTGGTGCCAGTTGGCGCCTGTAATGCCTATATAATAACTAATATAATAACTAAGTAGTAAATAAGTGTAATCAAGCTATGGTTTGCCGTAGAGTAAAGTATAGATAGAAGTGCCGAGGTGGAACAAAAAGTGCAAGCAAAAGAACGTGCAAGAATGGAGTCAAATCCAATCGTCTAAAAATATCAATGCTTCGTAAGGTATTTAAGTTACTTAAGGTATTCACGAAGAAGAAGAGGTAAAGGGAATAAATCAGGTGTTCTATTAATTTTTTTAGCTATGTCACGTACCTACTGCTTTGTGAGGTGTTTTAATAGGTATATGTAGCTGAAGGAACTGTATAAGAATTTTACTTAATTAGAGTTAACAAACTGATGTTAATGGATGGATCAATCCATGTTAAATGTTCCACTCAGAACAAAATGACTCCGCTATAAGTGTATTTTGACGATTTTTGTTAGTCCGTCAATTCTATAACATTTGTAATCTGTGGTCCTACAGTATTTATATAATCACAAGCCTTGGGCGTACGTAATCAATAAATAGCTGTCACTATAACATCTAACTGAACTTTTTATGCAAATGTACACACAGACACGCAATTTAATACTTTAAACAATAAACATTTTCGTAACTTATAATTATAAATAGAATTATATTATTACTAGTTATAACCCGCGGCTTCGCTCGCGCTAATGAGTATATTCGCACAAAAAGCCCGTAGGTATCAAGGTAGGCTGTAGGTATTAAAGTTTCTATCCCTACGAGTATTACGTTTTTTCGGGATGAAAGGTACTCTATGTCCTTTTCTGGACCCCTTACTATGTGTGTGCAAAATTTCATAACGAACGGTTGAGTAGTCAAAGCGTAAAGGCGTTACAAACAAACAAATAAACGGACTTTCGCATTTATAATAATTAGGATTAGGATTATTATAATTAGAATTTCAAAGATAAAATTAAAAACATAAAAAAAAAAGAAAAAATGGACTAGATACTAAAGATATTCTTCCTCAATTTAACAATAATATGTTATACGTAGTTATTGGTAAAGATGGTAATAAAAATGAAAATTTAAAGGAAAGACATGCCGAATTTTTTACCAGATCTTTTTAGATGCGTGTATTAACCAATCTCATAGTAGTAATTTGTGTCCCTAGAAGTAGACAAATTAAATATAGGTATTAGGCGCTGGGCTTAAGTTAAGTCGTAACTTATTTCAAATATTCTCATGCTAACCAAATCTGGTAGAAACTCAAAATATGCGCACACGGCAGAACACGTCAGACAATTTGCTTTCAACTGCCCAGTGCAAAAGGCCAGCTCTAAATATTTCTGTAACAGAATAATCGCTTCAGTATTTTGCGATTTATGTATTAACTAGGTGATCCCCGCGGTTTCGACTGCGTTAAAAAAGAATAAAGGAATACTAATCTAAACATAGGCAACATCCCGCGCTCCCGCTATCTGCCAGTGAAAGTCCCGTCAAAATCGGTCCAGCCGTTTAGAAGATTAGCTCAGCCAAACATACAGACAGACAGACAGACAAAATTTTTATTAATTGCATTTTCGTTATAGGTATCGTGAAATGAAATGAAATGAAATATCTTTATTTTGCATAGGCCTACGAAGGCACTTACAAATTGTCACTTTTATATGCATTGAGTAAAAAAATGTTATTTTGAAATCACAAATAGACACTTCAATTTTATTTATTTGTATAGACTAGACATTCTAAGGTGAATAAAATAGAGTTTTTGAACTGTAGTATTTCATCGTTGATTGATAAACCTTTAATATGACCATTAGTTTGAACAGACTAAAGGCTTGCTTACAATAAGCTTTCACAATTACGACTTTATTTTATGTATATTTAAGTACCTACTCGTAAATGCAACAGGATATACCTACAGGGCTAGTAACCATCGTTTATCCTTAAACTATCTATTCAATGAAATTTGAACATTTTTTTTTATTATTAAGACTCATTAATTGTAATATTTAATTAAAACTTTTAATATTCCACTGTTAATCGGGTACACTTATGTATTATTTTGCATTTTGCATACGAATTCACGGACAAAACTTAATTTTCCTAAAACTGTCGCGTTTGATCGTCAACTACTTTATCTACCTGCAATTTAAATAATTCTACTAACCCTCAGTATCAGTCCACGTTTCGGCAATACGTAACTCCAATGTACACGAAGCTTTACATCTAATCACTTGCAACATTATCATGCCAACCTAAATCGGCGTAAACTTTCAAATACGCACACGGCGCTCAATGGCCAATACAAAAGGGCACTGCTAACCTAATATTTCACCTACAAAAAATAATCAACCGCCTTTCAAATGTTACCACGGCCGACCGGCCTATAAATCGTATTCATAGTTGCATAGAGTAATCTTATCTTATCAATGTTAATTATAAATTGTTATAAGTTGGACAATGAACACACATTTAATTAGTACCTTTGGGGTTCGACTCCGGAGGCATTAACTACACCTGTGTCTATTTAAACCATAGAGATATCCTACTGATGATTACTGCGGTGGTAAGCGCTGCATAAACTAAATCAGTGGTACTCAAACTTTTTTGGAGGTGGAGCCCTTTTGAAAAGTGAAATTTTTGACGGAACCCCAAAATAAACGAAAAAGTGACCATTTTACAGTGTAAGTGTAAACTATGTATAATAAAAGAAAAATAATGTAATGGGAGTATTCTCGCGGCGCCCCCGTAAAGGCTTTGCGGAGCACAAGGGCTCCGCGGAGCACACTTTGAGAATGGACGAACTAAATGAATAATGTGATAAGAGACACTGAAACCAAGTATTTATTCCAACTTATTCATTAGGGACAAAAATAATCTATGCTCGACATGAGGTAATTCCAACCCTATTTCCATGGGCGATTTGTTCCTTTCCTTTCCTTGTTTACCATCAGTTGAATTGAGAACTTTAAATAAAATAAGAGAGGTTTTTCATAAATCCCTTGCTACCCCTGAGTAATGTTTGAACCTCATTTTCTACCACCTTCAAGTAGGAACTAAGTTAGAACGCCTCGTGCGTTAAACCCTCTGTATTGACAATACTCTAAGCATTAACTGCATTCGTGATATCTCAGCCTTATCAGTAATATAGTTTATCAATGTCTTGCGCAATGCCGCAAGCCACAAGCGGAGCGAGAACCAAATATATTACCTACTTCAAATTAAACCACGCTTATTAGACTTTGTTAGCTTTATATGGAGTTTTGTCAATTTAATAGATAACGTAGTTAATGTAAGGATATATGAGGAAATTAAAATTGTACATGTCTACATATTAGTACATTTTTGAATTAATTACGTTAGGTTTGTTAGTTTTTATCAGGTCATGTACCGCTTTTGGTAATGTTTCCGGTTAATGTTAAAAATTGTTGTCGCTACGGTATGTCGTTGGCGATTGAAATTAATATATTCACTTATTGACCGGGAAATCTACCCTCGAGAATATATAATCTGTAAACATATGTACCTATATTATGACTAAATATTTTATGTGTGTAATAATATTACTTTATCATAATAACTTGAAGTAAATGTAAGTTGTAATTAAATTGTACCTTAATAAAGAAACCTATTTAAATTATTTAATTGTTTAATTTATTATTTAAATTATATAGAGACCTACTTTGGGACGGTGCGACACCGTAGTACTTGAGTTGTATTTTGGTCCTTGGTTATGAACTAAGCATTATGTAATAATTACGTATGCAACCGGACAATGTGTCAAGCTACCAACTGAACCGATAAATTATTTACATCTTTAACACTTTATGTGTTTACATATGTATGAGCATTGCTCCAAGATACGTTTAATTTTTTATTACATATACTAAAAGGATTATCAAATGATTATTTCTAAACGAAATGTAATATTTTTCATCTAATTACAAAATACAAGTTAAAATGATACGAATGATACAAATAACAACAAATTTACATAATTGCTTTCAAATGATTCCATTATCTAAATTATTATAATTCTTAAGTTGTGTTGTGTTTGTGTGTGAATGTAACGAATAAATTCATATTATAAACAAGTCCCACAGAAGAGACCATAGATGTCATAATTCGGTTACTTCTCTACTCGTATTATTAGAGAAATCTAAGCTTTCTTGGATTTCTCTCAATCTAGGGGCACAGCAGTGCCCAGCCGAAACACAAAGCCAAACGATCCAATTTTAATCAAGCGTAAATCGCTACCGCCTATGACTTTCTTCCAAGGGCGTAACATTGTTGCAAATTCATGTAAATGAATTCAAGCAATATCCTTTCTTGTGTGTAAAATATTCAACAACACAACAACATACATTATACAAATTGAACTATTATTTTACGATCGATAATTTCAACGGTAATTAGGTGGAAATTATTCATGTTCCATTGCCCTAGTAACTCAATGCTGCAAGCACCAATTGTTTATTTTTAAGCGGCCGTTTAATTTAATTTTTTTATGTAGATGTATTTTAACAGACTTCCTTAAAGGAGTAAAAAAATTCAAATTTCACTTTTTCAACATTCTACACAAAATATAGGTAATACAACACTTAAATTGGTAGAACCTTTGTGAAAATCCCGTCATAATCGGTCCAGCCGTATAAAAATTACCTCAGCCCAACAGACAGACAGATAGGCAGACAAATTTTTTTCAATTGCATTTTCGTTATCATTATCGTGTATACTTTCAAATGCATTGAGTAAAAAAATGTTATTTTGAAATCACAACCAAACACTTCAATTTTATTTATTTGTATAGATTGCGATATCTTCACGTATCACTCTAAAAATTGCATGACACGGCGACCCACAGAATATTCCATAGTACATAAATACGAGTATTAATATATACGAGTAGATTAAATGTGTAAATATAATAAGTTATATGAATAAAGAAAATAATACAAAATGAAATAATAAGAACCATGCAGTAATCTTATCTCACGCCGTCACCACAATTTCTCCATTTGTGATAAAGCGCTTAACAACTTCCTGAAATTTAATTAATTAAATCACTCCAATGTTAAGTGATTTCACCGATTAACGTTGCTACTTGGTTCTTGTTACATGTTACTGTTAATTTAATTTGAGATTACGTACAAAATATTTAAATACTTTTAAGAGTAGGTATGTTCTTTGTAGAAATATTTTTCAGTGTCACCATGACTTCTCAGGTTGTTTATTTCATAAAGAGATCAAAATAATCTGTCACATATACCGACCCGCGTGGCGGAGTCGTTACCATATCGGTCTGGCGCGCAGTCGGTCCCAAGTTCGATTCCCGGCCAGTCAGCTATCTGAATGATGAGTTTAGATTTCTGTTCTGGGTCTGGGTGTTTGTGTGTTCGTCTTTGTAGGTATTTCTATGGACACCACGACGCAGGAGAAAATCCTACTGTGGGGCTATGTGTGTAGAAAGCGTCTTTTTTATTAATTTATAGTATTTTATAGAAATGATATTAACATTTAGTAAAACTGAAAAAAGTATAATACTCATTAATTCTTAAAACTTTCCTAAATATTATGTGACATAATAAAATTCGCACCAAATAGCTTTCTATTTTGAGATATTATATAAAAGAAATGACTCGCTAAGCTAAGAAGCTTTAATTTCAAATTTCAAGAGAAATTCTTAAACAGTACGATAAACAAGTTCACTTCCGAAAACCCGCAAAGCCGCCTTTCAAGACGTAGGGCGATCCTTTAAAAGCTCACAGGAGCCCTCGGTATCATGGTTGCTTTATTGTGAATATATACGGGCAAAAAATGTGTCAGGTAATGCCAATGCATTAGATTTATTACAAATTCATAAAATAGGTCTGTGTATTTTAAAATAAGTAATTTTAAATGTTCACGTAAAATTTGGAAATGTGGAAATTTTACGAAAACCTGATAATTTTTTCTCTTTTTTCCATGTGTTCCTTGCCTGACTGGCTAAGAGTGCACGTTAATAAAATGGCGCAGCATGTATGTAACGTAGTTAAGTCTTTATCCCTAAAAATGGATTTTTCGTGTTCAAAATATAAGGTCACTACTTAGAATAAAGGTAATTAAGAAAGCTAATATTAATTGTGTAGTTATTAATTGTAATTAAATTAATTGTATTAACTAATCAAGTTATTTTTA
>DWPV01001391.1:0-20978 GCA_018251915.1 Urbanus proteus proteus | reverse complement strand
CGATTTCGATTGACGATTTTGAGTCAAAATCGTCAATCGAAATCGAGACTTGAAAGAGCCAAGTGAAAGAGGGTTAGGAGCACAGAATAGGTTTTGATTTAATACACATAACACTAATAAGTGTTTTACTGTTCTCTGATTTAATATGAGTTTGAGGGAGAGCAGTTGAATGTACAATAAGTACTCTGTGGCGGCTAAACCAGCCGAATCTCTGACAGTCTAGTTCTAGTCTGACTGTTTGTAAATAAATTTATAAACTATTTTCTTATATTAAGTGGCGAATAGAAAGAATGGAACAAATAAGTGAAGTTAAATGTGAATTGCATTAGTTTTGAAATATTATACTATTACTTATTTTATAATACATCAAAATGTCAATTTATGCTTCTAGCATGTGTTTAAAAAAAGCTAATTATACCAAACAGTTAAGAAGCAAAGTAATTCAGTTTTTTCGTAGAAAAAGTAGTTTAGGGTATTGGGTAGGTTCAAATAAATAACAATATAATAAATCTATTGTTTACTTAGTTACTAATATTATTTCAATTTATAATTGTAATTATATTTCAGGATGAAAATATTTCAACTGAGGTAAAATTAAAAATAGAAAAGCATTGGTCCAGTGTAGTACTGAGTAAATCATGCCATGATGATAATAAGTCATGTTACTATATCCTTCCAATGTTTCCATATCCTTCTGGCAATTTGCACATGGGCCATGTGAGAGTATATTCAATATCAGACACCATAGCAAGATTTCATAAATTAAATAATATCAACGTAATACATCCAATAGGTTGGGATGCATTCGGTTTGCCAGCGGAAAATGCTGCTATTGAAAGGAACATACAGCCTCATATATGGACTGAGGCAAACATACGAACTATGAAGACACAGCTTTTAGAACTTGGCTTTAACTTTGACTGGGATAAGGAGGTCAACACATGTGATCCCAGTTATTACAAATGGACACAATACATATTTCTAAAGCTGTATGAAAATGGTTTGGCTTATCAAAGCAAAGTAAGTGAATTTGTTAATATTAGAAATTTAGTTAACTAAGTAGTAATTCCGTGATATTTTTGTGAAATTCATGGTCATAAAACAATTAATTTGTAATGAATTTATTATTTTTATTCTTGTTTTCATAGTATTGTGTTGATATGTAGGCAAATGTCAATTGGGATCCTGTGGACAAGACAGTGCTAGCTGATGAACAAGTTGATGATAATGGATGCTCTTGGCGGTCAGGTGCTAAGGTGGAGAAAAAGATCTTAACACAATGGTTTATTAAAACTACAAAATATGCTAAAAGTTTGTACGATGGACTGGACAGCAAGCAGTTGGAAAACTGGAATGATATAATTAATTTGCAAAAACATTGGATTGGTGAATGCAATGGCGTAGTCGTGAAGTTTGAAATGAAGATTGATGACAGTAATAAATCATTTGACGTTTGGACATCAGATCCGTATAAATTTATCCATGGTGAATATCTAGTTATGAGTCCAAATCATGTTCTTTTACAAGAACTAGATAGAACAAAAATAAATAATTTAATATGCCATAATCCATTTACTAATTCAGACATGCCAGTAATTGTTAGTGATAATGTTGAATATCCTGAAGGTAGAGATGTTTACTTAGCTTGTGGATCATTTGATGAAAATGATAAAGAACTGTCTGCATCCCTAAATATTCCACTTAAAAAGAAGACATTAGATGGTGATATTGAAAATGAAAATAAAAAAGCTATTGATATTGCTTTAAAACAATATGATGGATACTTTGTAAGTTCCAAACTTAAAGATTGGCTAATCTCCAGACAGAGATACTGGGGTACTCCAATACCAATAATACACTGCCCCCAATGTGGACCAGTACCGGTACCATATGAGGACCTTCCTGTTAAATTACCAGAAATTGGTAAAACAGAAACTGGTAGCAGTGTATTATCTAAGCTAAGTGATTGGGTAGATTGTAAATGCCCTCGATGTTTAGCAAGTGCAAAAAGAGAAACTGATACTATGGATACTTTTGTTGATTCATCATGGTACTATTATCGATATTTAGATTCAAATAATCATAAAGTGCCGTTTAATAAGGACAGTCTTATGGGCAAGGTGCCAGTTACTTGTTATATTGGAGGCAAGGAACATGCAGTACTACACTTGTATTATGCTCGTTTTATGAGCTTTTTCTTACATTCACTTTCCTGGACACCATCTAAGGAACCTTTTAAAAAGTTATTGGTCCAAGGAATGGTAATGGGACAATCTTACAAAGTTAAGTCCTCAGGAAAATATATCCCAGTAGAAAATGTTGAAAAAGTAGGTAAGAAATATAAGGAGAAAGGGACTGGTGAAGCTGTGTCTGTACAGTGGGAAAAGATGAGTAAATCAAAATATAATGGTGAGAATCCTCAGAGGCTTTTATCTACTTATGGATGTGATACAACTAGGCTGTTAATACTCGCTGATGTCCCACCAGCCACAAGTCGTCATTGGTCAGATGCAAGTAAGAACCCTGTTATTTATTCTTTGTTCATTACAAAATATGGTTTGTATGGTGTATAATATCTCATCTATTCAACAGCATTACCTGGCGTCATAAATTGGCAGCATCGCTTATGGATTACAATCAGAGAGTTTTTAAAGCACCGAAATGCTCTTAGCAGAAATGAGTCCGGAAAATTATCTGATGAAGAATTCAAGCAATTAGAAACTAAAATATGGAACACACGAAATTATCTGATTGCAACAACGACATACCATTTCAAATATACTCAGAAACTCAGTGTCGGAATATCTAGGCTTCAAAGTTTAACTAGTCTTTTGAGAGTAAGTTTTGTTACTTGAAAGTAAATTTGGTTTATCAATGACCAGAATAATACTTTTTTTTTGTTACAGAATAATATTCCATCAGAGGTAATAGCTAAAAGTAAGGAATTTGAATTGGCATTAGCTCAATTAATAATTATGTTGTCTCCTGTAACACCACATTTTTGTTCAGAACTATGGGCAGGCTTTCTTTCTGCACCAGAAAGAATAAGTGTTGATTCGTCATACATAGATTGGAATAGGAATGTTTTAGAGCAAAAATGGCCAGTGGTTGATAATAACTACGATTTATCTTTCCAATGTAAAGTAAGTAATACTGAGTATCATTAGTCATATGAATTCTATTAAAACCTGTTGTATTTTCTGCATGTGGCTGCAGAACGCATTTGCAATTCACTTTTGAAGGTGGTAAACCTCTATGTAGTTCGACCACGGCAGCACCACCACCACACCTATTTCTGCCTTATAACAGCAGTGTTAAGCACTGCTGTGTTCAGGTCTGAAGTGTGTGGTTAGGGAGATATACTTATCCTAAGCATTCTAGCTCAGACCTCAGAGGTAGCAATAGCAACGCATCTGTGGTCAACCTCAGGTTGATTACAGATGCCCATGGGCAGCAGTTGCCACTTACCATCAGGTGGGCTGCATGCTCTTTTTCTACTGCGATATATATAAAAAAAAACTTTGTACACTTATAGCCCCGAACTTAGATATTCTCCTATGTCATGGGTACCTTGGACACATGAACACCCAGACCCAGAACACAAATCTAAATTTATCATCCAAATATTTGCCTAGCTAGGGATGGAACCTGGAACACATTGCATTTCAGACCGGTGTGGTATCCAATCCATATTCAATGATGACCAGTGTGGCGAAGACGCAGGTCATCATTGAATATGGATTGGATATTGATCAATTGAATTAACTGAACACAATTATAAAATGTTTATATCTCATAATGAAACTTTAAATTCAATTAAGTAGGTCCAATAATATTATTAATTATATTTGATTTATAATATTTTCTACTTTTAGGTTGATGGTGCAGACAGATGTGATCTTAAAGTAAAAGCTGCAGTTCTAAGAAATTTAAGAGAACAAGAAGCATTACAGATGATGCTTGACCAAGACAGTGTAGCTAAAAGCATTAAGAGTGATATCATCAATACTAAATACGAGTTGTATCCTGATTGTAGAGCAATATTGCACATATATACGAGGCGGTTTGAAAAAAAACCTGTTGAAGAAAAAGAAAGTAATCCTCAGGTTTTACAAGCATGATCACGTAATAGAAGATTTAGTTTGACAGTTACTCAAGGACATATTAATATATTAACTAATTCCACACATTAATTCCAAAGAATGCCTATAACTCGAAATCTGTTAATTAGAGAAATAAATAGGTAAAATGGAACCTTTTTCATTGTAAATAAGCTTCTGTCCTAAGCTATTAATGTTTAAGAAGATTGTACAATATTCACTACTCTTTATTTAATTTACTTCTGATATAGAAAATGTATAAACTTTATCCATTTTTGACCAGCTGTAAAGGTGGTAGAACTATTTCGTTTGACTCCGGCGGTATCACAGCCACTCCTATTTCTGCCTCACAACAGCAGTATTAAGTACTGCTATGTTTTGGTCTGAAGGGTGAGGTAAGGGAGACATATTTATCTGAGATGTTCCAACTCATTCCTCATGTGTAGCCATGAAAGAAAAGAATCAAGTTCATGATTTCGATCAAACGAATAAAACGCCTGCTCATTTAAAAAACTCGTAGTATTACATTTTTATAGTTTCAATGATTGCGACCAATCGCTTATTTTACTTAAACTTCTGAGCCTTGACTAGGCAGTCTTTTTATTTTTTTTTGAGGGGGAAACCTTCAAATGGTAACAGACGCCTTGGGAGCGACGCCGGGTTATGTGGGATTTTTACCACACTAAAACCCTCCCTGCCGCCGGCCTCAGCGTTGTGAAGAGGACTCCGCGATTTCGGCAAGGAATGGGCTCAGCTCGGGCGTTCGCTGCTCTCGTCGCACCGTCAGGTGCACGGCGATACCACAGTCCTTCCCGGGGCCGCTAGATGGAAGGCTAGAGCTCCCACTCTAGCCGCCCGCAACCCCGGACCCCCCTTTTAGTCGAGGCGACTAAAAGGGGGGTTTACGACAGGCAGGGGATACCGTAGCCCTATTCTACATTATACACTGACAGGCGGGTTTCTAGTGTGAAGAGCCGTTTTATTTTCTCAACTTGTGTATATAGACATTACAATGGTGTGATTTGTATTATAAAGCGTTCGATAACGTTCATGGTTGTCATCTTCCATATGGATATTCAATAGAAATAGAAGTAGAGATTGGCTATAAAGGACATGAATCCATGGCTGTGAAACATATTTTAAAAATCTGACATGCTGTTCAAGTGTTCAGTTCTGCCAACCCTACTGCTTAAACAAGGTTATCCCGTGGTTTTAACAGTAGATTGCCCCCATATTATAAAACACTTGTACTTAATATTTTGTTTAATGAATGTGTCTGCTATTGTGTCCGATAATAGATTTGATGATTGAAATGATTATTTTACTGCTTTCTACTGTTTGCTTTCCTGGTGTTGGCAGCCCTGTGCCTGACATCTGACATAACTGTCATTACTGACACACTACCACAGACAGATAATAATACAAACAAATGCAAACAACAAATATTATAGCCATCATTTCTAAGACAGATTTTTTTTATTTGAAACTAAAATATAATTGATTTGTTTCTTTAAAGTTGCGGTTTTTTATAAAGTAGTGATACTATTATAAATTCAATGAACTACGTTTCCTGCAGTGTGTAAAGCTGGTGGACTAATAATTGAATATTATTTGAAGAGTAAAACTAACATGTAGTTTTACTATACTTGTAAAAATGCAGGCCAAAAAACGTTATGTACTGCTTACATTAACTTGTATTTTGATTGTTTATTGCTACTTTGGAGGACGTCGTTTTAAATCAGAACTTCATCAAAGTAGAATCGATCAGTTGCCCTCTTTCGCTACGCTCGACGAACTGTCGGAAGCACCATCGCGCTTGAAAAGAAATCCGGACTCGACTACTAAGTCGTGCCGCATGGAAACATGTTTTGATTTCTCTAACTGTGGTAGCGATCCTAAGGTCTATGTTTATCCAACGGATGGCCCCGTAAGTGCTACATATAGGAAAGTTTTATCAGTGATTCGTGAATCTAGATATGCTACAAGAGATCCAAACGAAGCTTGCCTTTTTGTACCTGCGGTGGACACCTTAGATGCGGATCCTCTTTCACCAGAACACATTCCTGATGTAGCATCAAGATTGTCACGCTTGCAGTACTGGAAAAATGGTCGAAATCATTTAATATTCAATTTATATGCTGGTACCTGGCCCGACTATGATGAAGGTGCACTAGGGTTTGATCCTGGTGAAGCAATATTAGCAAGGGCAAGTGCATCAGAAACAATTTTTCGAGATGGATTTGATATTTCCTTGCCTTTGTTCCACAAAGAACATCCCGAGCGTGGTGGCATGCCTCCAGCAGCTACTGCCAATCCGTTCCCAGCACCCAAAAAGCATTTGCTAGCATTTAAAGGAAAACGTTATGTACATGGAATAGGTAGTGAAACAAGAAATTCCCTATGGCACTTGCATGATGGGGATAATCTGATCTTAGTTACCACATGTAGGCATGGGAAATCTTGGAAGGACCTAAGGGATGAGAGATGTGATGAGGACAACAAGGAATATGACAAGTAATACTAACTTTATTTATATTTTCATTAAACTTATTTTTACCTATTGTTCATTGCAAATTTTTTTTTTGGAATTCTGATATACATGAATTTGTATAACATGAAGACTATATTGAACAAATTTTAAAATAACGCAAATATACACAGATTATTTTAGAATGAGTATCATAAATAACATTGTATTCTATTCATGTTTTTTTACCGTTTTATTGCATCCATTTAGATTTGACTATGAGCAACTGTTAGCAAACTCAACATTCTGTCTGGTGGCAAGAGGGAGGAGACTGGGATCATACCGTTTCCTTGAAGCATTAGCAGCAGGCTGTGTGCCAGTACTCTTAAGTAATGGATGGCGGTTGCCATTTGATGAAAGAATTGATTGGCGCCGAGCAGTAATTTGGGCAGATGAACGTCTTTTGTTACAGGTAGATAAATATTCATGCATTTTTTATACTTAAAGTAGTTACCACACTACCATGCATTTCAGTTGTGTAAACACTGTAAACTAATATGTTGATTTAGTCTCGTAATTATCAGGTGTATTTTCTTCTAGGTGCCAGAGTTGGTACGTTCAGTTCCTCCTGAACGTATTCTTGCTCTGAGGCAGCAAACACAACTATTATGGGAGCAATACTTTTCATCAATAGAAAAAATTGTTTTTACTACAATTGAGGTATTGTGAAAGAGTTTGATTATTTATTTATTTCCTTATAAGCAAACACTTTAAATACTAGAGACAAATTAGTTGGTAAAAAACTGATTTCTATGGTACAGTTGAAACTATAGAGGAGAGCCAATGCATCACTAGACTTTATTGAAACCTTTGTTGCAACATCGTGAAGGTGGTAAAACTCTATTACGACTCCTTCAACACACCTATTACTGCCTAGTAATAGCAGTGTTAAGCGTTGTAGTGGTCTAGTTAAAAAGGGTTGTGATAAGAGATACATACTTATCCAAGGTGTTCCAACTTAGTCCTGTGGGGTAGCAACGCATCTGTGGTCGACCTTAGGATGGACTATGTTCTCATCTGGGGTTGATTATAGGTGTCTATGGCCGCAGGCCTACAGGTGGATTCCATGCTCAATTGCTACTTCAGTTTAATTAAAAAAAACTTACATCATTTAGATGTTATTTTTGTAAGACATAAAAGTTGTTTTAGATACTGCTGGAACGAATATTGGCTCATCGAAGTTCAAGGCAACGTGAGGCGCTCATTTGGAACGCCTCACCCGGTGCGCTGAACACGCTGGCCACGTACGGCGACTCTCGTGCACACCTGCCGGTGGGCTGGACAGCGCCGCCCGCGCCCGACGCGCCCGCCGCCCCCCCGCGCCCTCTTCCAGCACCCTCGGGGCCCCATGTCGCGCCCCCGCCCACTCCAGGCAATACCTTCACCGCACTGTTGTATGTGCAAGCTACATCTCCAGCTTTGCATAAACTTCTCGCGAACATAGCCAGTAGCGAGTTTTGTGAAAAGGTCTGTATTGCCATAGATACATAACTGCACTAAAATACTAATACACCACACATTACGTTTTATTTACTTAATAAATTAATATTTCTTTGTAAGTACATTTGTGAAACATTTGTAGTTGTGTAGCAGTACCGGGAGCTTATTTAAAATTATTTAAAATGGTCATGAGCAGCAGACTACTAAACTAATAAAATATTTGTTATACTTTGTTTTATACAGGTCGTACTGGTTTGGGATAGTGAGCGTGCGGCGCCTACACTGAAATTATTGGCTAGGATGGCAGGAGACTCACGTGACCCACTGCCAGTGATGGTTATTGATTCCACAACACATTACCCTGGGTAAATTCAATAGAATACTTTACACTAATTTATGGTCACCATTAGGAAATATCTAAAACCGAGCATATCTGTGATTTATCTTGCAAATCAACACTGATGACTACTTCTGTTTCGTAGCTACCTATGGTAAAGTTGCATTTTTATTTAGATTTATACAATTAGATTTGTTGCATAATATAACGTATACTTATATAGCGAAGGAGTATCGGCGCGATGGCAGCCGCTGTGGGCCGTACCAACGGCAGCGGTGTTCTCGCTGGACGGCGACGCGCCGCTGCTGGCCGAGGAGCTCGACTTCGCGTTCCGCGTGTGGCAACACTTCCCCGAACGCATCGTTGGCTATCCGGCGCGCAATCACTTTTGGGATGAATCTAAAGTATGTTATATACATTTATCCATTTATGTTAAGTGGTTTACTCAATTACTTTATTTTTTTTTAATATAGAAGCAGTGAGCTTATTTGGATGCTGTCCATATGATGTCAAGTGGCTTTTGCTACCCATGGACATCTATAATTAATCCTAGATAAGAATAAATTCTAAAGCTATTAATTACAATTTAAGTGCCTCATCTAAGTATATTTACCTCTCCACACACTTTAAACTCGAATATAGCAGTTTTAAAAAATATTGTTATAAGAAATAGGTGTAAGACAGCGTAGTAGAAACTGTTGAACTTCCAAACCATAAAAGACTTTACGTCCTTTGAGATAATAAGGGAGTGAAAGCTTCCAATTTTATTAAAAAGTAATGCTGTAATCGTAATAGCACGTTAAATTGGAGCCTATCTCGAGACTAAATGAAAAGCGACACTCGCGTGCAGGGCGCATGGGGCTACAGCAGCAAGTGGGGCGGCGCGTACTCGATGGTGCTGCCGGGCGCCGCGCTGGCGCACCGCGCGCTGCTGGCGCAGTACGGCGCCGCGCCGCCCGCGCTGCGCCTCGCCGTGCGCCGCGCGCGCAACTGCGAGGACATCCTGCTCAACTGCCTCGCCGCGCACGCCACGCGCCGCCCGCCGCTCAAGCTCGCGCAGCGGCGACGCTACAAGCCGCCGCACTTGCACCACAGGTCGCTTTTCTTTACATTTCTGCTTCATACCTACGGGTTAAAAAAGGTCATAATACTAATCCTCTTGTTTCGCGCAAAACTCCATATCTATGACATATAGACATTAAAATAAAAATAAAACATATGAACATAAATAAAACACTATTTCACTTAATTTCACATTAAACTAGCTATCGCATATCATGTACCTTTTATTTCATAACATAAGTTTTTAATTTAATCAAGAATTGTGGTACACCGTCGGTCATAGATATGTTGCTAATCTTGAGGACTAAGTTGGAATTCCTCGTATAAGCGTCTCTCCCTTAACATATCGTACAAACTAGAATACAGCAATGCTTGTTATATTGTTTCTGAGACAATTACATTTTAAAATGTCATTTATTAGGTTCACTTCAATTCCAGACAGTATACATAAATATACCCTAAATACGCAAAAAGACATTCTTTCCTATATATCATTAAATTACAGTGGTGTAGCTAAATTAAGGAGTACATATATTTGTAAACATAATAATTACTACGTTTTATTGTCATTTTTTGCACAATATAATTATACTCAACATTTATGGCCAACAATATGGCCATTATTCATATTAATAAACATATCCCTATAAAAACTTGACCTACAAAATATTGTTTAGCCAAAAGTTTAAACCTAGAAATACGAATCAATTTCTTGATGATTCATATTGTGTGGTTATAAATTAACAAAATTAGCGTTAACGAATACAGAAATACCGTTTGCAACATTAATGTGCAAACCAGTCATCAGCCTAAACAGCTAATGGAGCCCAGAATAACCTGCTCTTACATAATTCGCTTCATTACGTTGCGTCACATTATACGATACAACATGGTATAGGCGTTTGAACAATAATAAAATTGTATAGTGTTTCTAGGTCTTCCTGGAGCGACCCGGAGCATTTCGTGCAGCGGCAGTCCTGCCTGAATACATTTGCGGCCGCTTGGGGTTACATGCCACTTATCCGCTCCGTTCTTCGCTTGGATCCAATATTGTTTAAGGACCCAGTATCAACTCTTAGAAAGAAATATAGAAAAATGGAATTAGTAACGTCGTAAATATTTATTGCATATTATACTTCACACTTATTCGGTAAAATTACTTTTTAAGTAGGATATATTTTATAGAAACTCATTAATAGACAAATAGGCCTATAAAATATTATGTCTGCTAACAATGTTTTTTATCAAAATGTTATTAATCGAATTATCAATTAAAATATTATTAATTAATTATAAAATTATGATCATGTTTTAAAATAAATTATAATTAATACTTGAAATAATAATGTTATTGGGTAATTAATAAAATCATAAAAGCTAAATGATAAATTATGATTCTTCTTTGTATTCAAAAATAAAATAAACGTTTTTTAAGAAGAAACATAACTATCGTTATTATGACGCTTTTGGCGTTCCGCGTCCCACTTGCACATTATGAATTAGCTAGCTAGAGTCTCTTCGCGACTCATATGCGTATGAAACGAAATCATGCAAGTGGAAGCATGCATCGAGCGAACGTGCCGAGGCCGATAAAATCATATTTTCCTATTCCTATAAAATATTTCGACAGCTACTGCCTGTGCCTCACTGAACATATGTGAGCTTTAACAAGACTAAAAGAAAAATTCTGCTATAAATGATAACTAATGAAAAATACGAGCCTGTATAAAGTGTCACAGGAAGTGTTTAAATGCTTTATTATTATTATTATTGTATACAACTTGTAGAAGAATAGGTACTATTTTTGTTTGCCACGATACGCGTCTGCTACATTCTATTCGTAGATATAAATGAGGCTTCAATGTAGAAACAAATGTAATTTGGATAAAAAGCAAGTAGACATATAAAATTATAAATAATCCAATCAGAAGTTATACTATGTTGGACATTGTTTAACTGGTCAATATTTATAATTTTTGTACACGAGACATTGCATAATTTTATTACAATTGTTGTAATGTATAATAATTTATGCAGCTGAATGTTTTGATTTTTATGGGTTTAAATATTGTCATATACATACATGATTAAAATAATATTTGTCATCAATAACATTGTGTGTATTTGTGACAGGCACACAAAGTTATAAGTAATTAAAGTTTATTGACTATTATTTAAATTATTGGCTGCTTAATTTATTGTTGTTACTGTGTGAGTCCTTTTAATAACAACTTATTAGTTCTTTAGTAACATAATTTAATACTAAATTGTAATTACTTTGTAATATCTTTGTTCTAGTCCTGATAGGTTAATGTTTTACATTCTTGTTATTAAATAAGTTATAATTTGTAAGTTATTTTTAATAGCAACATCATGTTGATTATATCAAACGTATATATCATTTACTATCTTAATATATTTGATCCAATATAATAAATTGACTGAGGCATTTATTTATGTGTTCAATTATTTTAACTGCTTATGTCATAATTTGATTTAAGAAAAAATAGACATTCTTAAACCTGTAGATACTAGTTCCTATATAATTATTTAGTAATGTCCGACGGAAGCTTTGGCTTCGGCCACATTCGACCAAAAATTCTACCTTCGGCAAAACCTTCGATTTCGGCCAACATGGGCCGAAGTTTTGGCCGAAGCCGATGGTTTCTAGCAATCACCAAAGCTGAGCAATCTTTGACGAATCCGCATCAGTTTTATATTTTAATTGGTTGTAATTTTTTCTACTAGGCATCCAATAAAAATCAGTAAGGTTATTATTTAGGGAACAAGTTAAGTAATTCCAAACTATATATAATGTATAAGCGTACCCTTTTGATTTTCCTTCAGCAGTCGATGCTAGAATAGTATTTTTTATTGATAGTATATACCAACTGAATCAATTATTCCATATACTTATTGATAATTTGGAGCGCCTAGAGGGGTCATCTAACTGCATTAAATTTGTAAGCATTGCATAAGTAGAACGCAGCTGACATAACGATGACTTCGCAACAGCCACAACAGCGGCCTTGGCCTCGATGGTATCGGCGGCGCTGCGCAAGTCGCGCGGGAAAACACCGCGCTGTGCCGCCGACAGCCGACAGTGCAGCCCGAGTGTCCGTTGCAAGCACCACTTGCACGAGCGCTGCCTCGCGATCCTACGTACGTAATATCACGGAACAAACCGTACTAAACATAACGACAACTGGATTTTATATAATATGTGTTGCGGGTGTTCTAACGTTTTTATCTGGATATAAAAAATGATGAGACGATAATCTCACATGTATTCATTTTTAATTTAAGTGCAAGAAGTCTACTTCTATTTTAAATAATAGAAATAAATAAAAATTAATATCAATTTTGCGAAGTATATTAAATGAAGTGAATTTCAATTATTAAAAAAAAATAATCCGACTACCTACCTACTCGTACTTAGACTTAAACTTCGCTCTATGTGAAAATCAAATAAGTTATTGCCTTCATAATTCATAAAACTGTTTACCCTTTGCATTTACAGCTAAGTGCGTACGGTGAATGGAACTTACGACCTGGCGACCTTCACACAAAATTGTGTAAATTCCTATTAAAAAGTGTTAATAAGTAGGTATACTCATTCTTTAATAAAATTGTTGCAATATAAATATCTTTACGAAATTATTCAAGGCTAATAATAATACTTCTATTTACAAATTATACAGGATATAATTTAATTAACCTGTGATTTAACATACGGAATCTTAAGTCTTTTTAAGTATTTAGTAGCATAAGGCATGGTGTTAACGTGCCTTTAGGTCGCGACTTATGGGTTTGATTCCCGGCGGAAAAAGGTTTTTTTTGGACTAATACGCTAACCTACGCAAATAATTTATTATTTATGTGTCTTTAAAATATCCTTACCTACATACTATTCACTTAGGTATTTGTGTTTTATTCTTGTTTTCAGTTATTAGCTTATAATTCCTAATCATATAGTACCTACCTAATTACATATACCTGCATACTACACACAAACAAAAGTAATATTGTCCACCGTTTTATTCGACCAAAACATCGTTTTTTTTAACGAACGAGTTAGTTATATGAACAAAATATCAACATCCTATACCTACCCCCGTTGCCACTTCATACCTAGTTATTGCAAGATTTGCAAGCTAAGTGAATACCGTTGACCTTTTTATAGATATTTATAACTAGCTGAGCCTCGCGGTTTCACCCGCGTTTAAAATGTAAAACGGATATCTAAACATAGATAACATCCCGCGCTCCCGCGACAGCAGCCGCGTGCGCGTGGCGCCTTTTTCAAAATTAAAGTAGCCTATGTTACACCATAGACCTTCAGCTATCTTCCAGTGAAAGTCCCGTCAAAATTGGTCTAGCCGTTTAGAAGATTAGCTCAGCTAAACAGACAGACAAAAAATGTTGAAATTACACTTTCGTTATAGGTATCGTGTATAGGTACTTCATATGCATTGAGTAAAAAATGTTATTTTGAAATTACAAACAGACACTTCAATTTTATTTATTTGTATAGATATAAAATTGTACCAACCCAACTAGTGTTAGACTATTCTATCTCGTACACTCGTGTGTAGTTACCTATTTTCATGAAATAAGCACTTAGGTAATATTATCAATGCCATACTCAGTTACCATTTTATCAAAGCTTTTTTTAGGAAAAAATATGTAAATAACGGCCAAATATTAAAAAAATCATTTAGGATTCCTGAATTATTGTAATCCAAAATAAGACCAAATTCTATTCACAAATTGGTTACCAACTCGGGATTTTATCAAAGCTCTATATCACATAGAAAAGGTGATAATTAATATGAAATTGACTTCTAGTTATGGCTTGATTATAACAAGGAAATCCGTGTATCGTGCGAGTACCTACATTGACTTTAAGCGAGCGTAAAAGTTATTCCTTTAAAGTCCAACAAGCTAGGTAGGTAGTGATTAGGTTAGTATGATTACGGCATTTCGTACTTGCAAGCATTTCATTTCAATGTAATGAACCTGCTTGCTTCGTACTTGTGATACTCAATATTTCACCGTGTTTTTTTAAAGATGAGATTGGCATATAATTTATTATAGCAACGTGTATATAGCACTACATAGGTACACTTAACACTACACTACACCTAAGTAAGGCTATTCGAATGTAAGCATTTTGATGTTTAAAAGGTAACAGAATTTTTGTACGTGTATAATAATTAATAAGGCATGACAATATATATTTATTCATAAAACTTACATATTTTATATAAAACTACAATATAACATAAATAATCATAAACTAAGTAAAAATAAAACTAATAATAAACTAATACTAATAATAAGTAACTAATTAAAATCATTCAGTAATTGATACCATTGTATTATGTTAATTTTCTATTGAAACTACTTAGATTGCCAATGCTGATTACCCCAATCGTGCTATATGAATCAAACTGTTACCACTGTTTGCAAAGACGTCAGGGCAATTGCGGATTTACGGACTTTAAACTTTAACATCTTTCCTCGCAACTGGCAGTAAGTATTTGTTATTGGCTGGCGAAACGGTCGGATATAATATAATGGATGTCATCTGAACATAGATAAGTCTCGTACGCACAGCCACAGATTTCGAAAAATCATAGGTAGGTGTACGAGCCTGGGATCCGAACATCGGATCTCTGGCGTAATTAACGGAATTTTGAACGACTAGGCTATTACCGCTTAAATAAAAGGTATCCACCCTACCACATGTCACAAGCCATTTCAGGACCATCATCCGTACCTAATGTAAATTTGCCAATAGTCACTGCGCTTGGTATGCGTGTTGGTAACATAGGTATAGAGTTGATGTTACACAGCAAGATTCACACACTTACATCAACGGGAAGAGCTATTCAGGACCGCTAGGACACGTTAAAATGTTGGTCTATACTACCTATCTATGTACTTGCTAATTACTTTCTGCTTTTTTCCAGAAAATCATAAGAACGTAACGTAAAAATGGCACGTACAAAACAGTGTTCGGTATCAGTAATAATAACGCTCGTCGCAGTCATCCTTCCACTGTTTACAGCTCAACCTGTTAGTATGAAATTTTCATCATATACCTACCTGCTTCAAATTTGATCCAACCATTTTCTCTTTTAATAACACTTTATTATAATAAATTCTTCATTCTCAGCACCTGTTAACTTTAATTAAATACAATCTCATATTTCGAGTAGGACTTCTTACGTAAGAAGGTAGGTATACGAATTCAGAAAATATTGTCCATCTGAATTCCCACCACGCTGGGAATCATGGAACTTGCTGCATGTTGTATGTACCACGCGGGTCGTCTAGTAGGTCAATTTTAACAAAGGTAAAGTTACTCTGAGTCATTATTATGTATCACCTTAATCTTACTCATGACTGGGATTAGAATAGTTACAGCACTAAAGCACATAATGGAGCTTAACACAACAATTAAAGGGCCAATGTTAATTATTACTATCATTTGATTTTATTACACTTCAATGTTTTCTTCAATTCAATGCATATGATTTTACCTAAGTACCCCTCATCAAAAATCACCTTAGGGACGCCTTCTGACAAAAAATACTCTCCACTAATTCACTGTGTTCAATAACACAACTGTGTGGTGCGATATTTGGTAAACATAGACGTTTTTTAATTTTGTATTTTTTGATGTGTAGCTGGCTACCTTCGACTAATGCGAGAGATACACGAAACTGTATGTTATTAAAATTATTTATTATGAATGTATCGTCTTCAAATTTTATTGTTCTACTCAAGCGCCGATCGCATCTCCGCAATCTTAACGCTTAAACTATTGTGTCACGGTTCCGCCTCGTATTTCGTAAGTAGGTTATAGGTACCTAGTTAATCTGTAGCAAAAGCAATCAGTTTTAATAACGAAAGCAGTTGTTCTTCGTATTGAAATTTCAAATTAATTAACACTGAATAAAGCTGACCTTTATTTAGTGTTAATCAATTTGACAGATACACAACAATAACATAATTATGAAGACGTTAGATAGGTATAAATTAATAAATAGAAATCATAAAGTAATAAATGGAAGCTACATACCTGCTATAGTACGTGAATATAGCGCCGCCAAGAGACAGCTAAAGGGATGCCAGTGCCGGCTTTAGAGAGAGGCGGCGCTGGGGCTCAGGGGTGGCCTAGCGCCAGCACATATTCAAAAAAACGCTTATTTTCCGCTTTATAATACAGATAAATGTATTAATAATGGGCGCCAAATGTGAGAGTCTCCCGGGGCGCCAAATGTGTTACTTGCCCGGGGCGCCCTGAATGTACCTGTCTACTTAACCCGGTAGTCACATTATGCTCCTCAAGCTGCATTGATGAGCGTATTGCCTTGTTGCAAATGGCAACCATTTATACTCCCTTCGCTATTTCATTTTTTTGACTCGCACTAAAATTCTAAAACACCAACTAGTGGGCAGTTAGTCAAGATGAAAGCATGCCAAGCAATTTATCCATCTACAGTATCTCTACCCACTTCCCTCGCTATTTCTCTTGCCACTAGTTGCCGAATACGTGTTGCCCAAGCATTTTATGTACATAGGCACTTATATTTTGCTTTCTGCTTCTGGTTTTGCGACGTAGTTTCCCTAAGGGTAGGCCATTGTAACTTAACAGTAACAACACGCTTTGCACCATTGAAATATATTATAGGTATAGTAATGTAGAAATGCCCAGGGATGTAGCCACATCACATTTCCATAGTTTTTTTGTTACCATGTATTATATTGTTTTAACATTCCAAGTTAAGCTGTCTTATATGTACAACCAACAGGTAAAATAGTAACAATACTCATAATAATATGTGTGCTTATAATAAAATTTAATCAATTTTGTTTTACAGCCTACGGCAGATATGTCTATAGGAAAAGATCGCATATTTCGAGAATCTGCACTAAGAGCAGGAAGACGTGTTGCGGAGAAACCAAAGTGGGGATTCTTTGGAACTGTATTTAATCTAATATTAGAGGTAAAACCCTTATAATCCGTATATTGCATAAAATTCATAAATTCGACATAGGTACATATATTACTTACCAACTCTCTTCAGCAAACACTTATACATAGCATTCCCTTGGTAAAAGCTTATGTAGGTCTTACCCTTTATCTCCTGCACCCGTGCGCATACGTGGAAGATGAAAGGGTTGCAAGTACCAAAACTTAATGTATAAAGAGGGGACAATATCGATACAAACAACATTTGGTAATACCAGCATGCGCGTGGCGCGCGCGCTAATACTTTTTTCGAAAATTAAAGTAGTCTATGTTAAGCCTTAGACCTCCAGCTATCTGCCAGTGAAAGTCCTGGCAAAATCGGTCCAGCCGTTTAGAAGATTAACTCAGCCAAACAGACAGACAGACAAAAAAAAATTGCATTTTCGTTATAGGTATCGTGTATACTTTTATATGCATTGACTAAAAAAATGTCATTTTGAAATCATAAACAGACACTTCAATTTTATTTATTTGAATAGATACCATATCTTTATGTTTCAGCAAATAAATGACACAAAAAGTGCATATGGACAAATATCAGATTTAGTCAACAATCAATTTATTGATGATAACGTAAGTATTCCATTATTTTCTAAGTATTTGAAGTACTTATAATAACAAGATTAATCTATAAATTAATTTTTAAACTTTAATTTATATCAATATAATAATGTGTAATGTATAAAGGCTGTAACGATGAAACCCGACACCAGTAGCAATACTAGTACTACAGAGAGTACAAAAATATCAAGAACGGAATTTTTGGGCATACTTGACCGCAATTTAAAGGGATTGGCACGTCTGCGTAACTTAGAATGGCGCGAAGCTAAAAAGGTAACTAAACTTTTTAATTATTTATTGGAAATTGTTGGTACTTAACTGGGTATCTTCATTTATCGTTTTACCTTTCTTGTGACAGTAATAATTTATATAAATATAATAAATGATGTACTCATAAATTATATCACGAAAATTAATATTTTGCAGGACTCTTGGAATAACCTGCAAACATACTGGGGTGAATTATTTGGCGGGAAGAAATCACGAAATTCAAGATAAAAACATTAAGATGCAGACGTCGTAATGGACCTACTTATTGTTCCTAGGACCTGGACCTAATTATTGTAACCATAAAACAACTTCTTGTTTTAAATGAGCCACCATTTAAATTCTCGATTAATACCAAGAAAGTTATACGTATTGATGTTAAATAATAAATAGAAATATAATAAAATAGAAACTAGCATGTTATGTAGATTCCTTTATAATTGCTGCTATTGTGCGAGACCATCGGATAGTAGGTGATAGTTAGATAGAAATAATCAATGAATTCTATAAAATATAAACATTTTTTGATTAAGGACAACTGTGTCATAAAATATGTGGGATGTTTATTTTTTTCAATATTGTTATTTATGTACAATTATTGAATAGTACAGTTCTTAAACTTCCTATATAATAATAACATAATTATGTAATAATTTAACGTTAAAAAAATTATGGCCACTCCAAAGAATATAATTATTAAGTATGGGGGCACACTCTAACCAACGACAAATTCAATCATATCCTTTTATTTGACATAAATTAGCCAACTATACAAGGAAAACTTTTCATTATGGTAATCTCACCTATTGAATATGTCATAACACAAGTGGAATATTATTTGATTCATTGAATTTATACCAGGTGATACACACTCAGTTCCTACTAAGTTTTCACTATAAAACAAATGTCCTCTGTAAATTATGACTATTGTTTTAATAAATTTTGTATTTTAAATATGTTTAATATTGTTTCATTTTCCCCGTACATAATATAAGTTACATTTGTTACCACTTACTTATTTATATGTTACTCTATAGGGTAAGTGATTAATACAACCTTTATCCGTATATCAATGAATATTTAATTACATAATATAATTATGTAGAAGTGAATTAAAATAATAAATAAATCTAAGCAGACGCTTCAACATTAGTTTTTTCATTATTGCCCTCTTCATCTTTTGCATTACTTTCTTCACCATCGCCATTCTTGGATTTCTTATCACTTTTACGGAATTTATCGTACCTGTCAAAAACAATATTGCATATGTTTAAAGGCTTCAACATTCATAAATTTTAACTTGTATTAATTTCAGCTAATTTTAAATACAGTTTATACAATTATAGTATATATTCAAAATATTATTATAACTCACATAATTATATGGATACTCCCAAGCAGTGGCAAATTGTAAGCTTGTTTTTTTATGTGGACTCTATATTTATTTTTTATGACACATTTCATTAAGAAATCTTGCAATTTCTCTTTCTTTCAATAAATTAGAAGTGAACATACTGACTATTTATCGAAAAGAAATACATTTAATAATTTGATAACAGTGTTTAACATAGTACTTATACGAGTATTATAAAATATAAATGCCTTAAACTTTAATTTTTAAAATATAAAATTTTATACCTGCCAAGATCTTCATCATCGTCACTGCCTTCATTTCCTTGTGGATCAACTTCCCTGAGCAATTCTCCTATATCCTTGTCCACATCTGCCCATAATTTATCTTCACTCCCTATAAGTAAAGTATAATGAAAAATAAATAAATTAGTTAGTGAAGAAGCTTTATCCAACTTGCCATATTTTTCCTTGTCAATGTTGGCACTAAAGTCCTGAATAAATACAAGTTGGAAAGAGAAACTCTCATTGAAAAGCAATGGACTTGAAGCAAGAAAAATTTTGAGGCCAAATGTTACAGTTAACGTTTTTGGGCACTCTAATGAATATATTAATTGGTGATTGTTTATACAAAAAGCCGCCGAAGCCGATTGTTCGGCCTTCACCACTAACTTCAGCCAAAGGGTTTTTGGCCAAAGATGGCTGTTGCCGAAGCTTCGGTCGGACACTAATAATTTTGTTGCTTAACATATTCCAGCACAGTCTCATAATTATGTACAAAATACATACCTGAAGCATTTGTGGTGTCAGTACCATTCTCAACAGACTTCTTATTTTCTCCAGTTTGTTCAGATTTTTCCAATTTTACCTTGGGATCAGTTACATTCTCTGCAGCTTCTTCTTTTTCTTCTTCTTCTAAACAAATAAAATATGACTATTAAACAAAGATACTGTAATAACATGTTATAAGTTACATCAGCATATAATCAAATCAGGTATAAAAATGTTAATTACCAGTTTGGCCAGAAGACAAAATAATCGTTATTGAAAAATTTAAGAAACCACTGAATACAGTCTGGTGAAAAAGAAAAACTGTTGACATTAAGTAAGAAAAAGGTACTGATTTTTTTTTTGTTTGTCTCTTTATTTTAAGAGTGTACTATAGACCAGATAAGTCGATTACCCTGTATCAGTAGGCAAGCGTACGCGTATTTACCCAAAGATTTTTACCATAGATAGGCCCTGCGCACTCAAAAACTGTTTACGTTTTGCGTAACTGCTGAAGAAAAG
>DWPV01001390.1:0-20986 GCA_018251915.1 Urbanus proteus proteus | reverse complement strand
TGATTAGTGTCAATTGAGCAATCACGTCTTTAATTTGTTAAAATCTTTAAATATTCCTCTGACTCAAATATTTATCAATTTATAATATAGTTACCTGTAAGTAAATGTGTATTCTTATATTATGATAAAGATAGAGATGTTTTGTCCATTGAGAGACCAAAGACCTGTTAACCTAGTTGCACCGATATCTTCGTTCGAAAGGGTTAAAAGTCAAAGAAACAATCACTTTATAATTTATACGCTTGCGACACCTCTCGCCTCACATTGTAGCTCTCATGTTGAACCTAGGTACTACTAGGTATATTTAAGTCCAGTGTTGTCAAATCGTGGATCGGGATATCATGAAGAGTCGCAAAGCCACTATAAGGGGATCGAAATTGTGTCAAGATCCTTCACAAGAATCACAGTACCTAAGATTTTTAAAATGTTTCATATGGAACGTCAAAACTTCGCTGACTGAACAACTAGGTACCTATTTAATAATACTATATAATTACAATTTTCATTGGGGATTAAGATTTCGGAGACTTAGGTAGGTACCTACTTCATCCCGTGCTACTTCACAACACTAACAAAATTAGAAACAAAACTACTAACAAATTTTCTATTAATTCGGAAAAACTCTCTCAATCTGATTTTCGTAAGCATATATACCTATAACTTCAAAATTAAAAACGGGTGAATGAATATGGCATCAGGTTTACATTATTCAGACACAAAAAAAAACAAATTTTATTATGTTTCTTGAAATAATATCGACAACATTCATAAAATACTTAGTATAAATAATAGTACTTAGTACTTATAATTTAAATATTTTTCTATGTACCTAGATATCAAAATAATTGCTTGTACATAAATTAGTATTTTAGGATTATTACCTGTTTACATCGGTTATAAATGAAATGTCAATGTACGAGTGTATGTGATAGGTATATTCCCTGTTTTACTTAGCTCACCAGATTTTTTTATTTTTGTAAAGATTATAAAAAAGACGTTATTTACAAAAGAAAAATACCTACGTATGACACATTTCCTTGAGTACCTAACGTTTATTACTGAGTATTTCTAACTAAACGATAAATATATTAAGTAAACATTGTTAATAAAACTATAAACAAACATTGGCGTTACTTATAACAAGTCTTTTACTTTAAGTGCCGTATATTTCTAACCACTTACCACCAGTTACTTATTCGTATGAGACCGCCAGCAAAAATATTATAAATTATAGAAATATTATAGATTTAACTGCTATGCAAACGATATGTACCACTGAAAGTCGAAACAAGAACACTCAACAACGTAACAGCAACACTATGCCACTCGGTTATTTATATTAGTTGTACTTAAAGAATATTCCCAATTTATGTGCACACACATCACAAACTGACTGACTTGTGTTCTCAAGGGAAAATATAGAAATGAAGTAATAATGGGATTTTACGTGAATCAAATCTTTTTTTGCTCTCACAGATGACTCAAATTAATAAGAAACATTCACAATCATACATATTCACAAAACAAAATGTATCATATACCTAATAGCAATGTAAACTTATTTGTTTAAAGTAAACAATTACAGATACGAACATTAAAATAAAAACGTACAAACATACCGTTAAAGGAAGGAAGTGAAGAGATTTTCTTATCTTTATCTGATAGCGAAAATTATATAACTTTGATATACTCAGATAATATAAACATGAGAAAGATATTGTCATTGAACCGACACATATCTACTATAGAACGAAACATTATTGAGCATAGCAGGGTGTAAATGTCATAGTTAAAAAAAAATTATTGTACCTATTAATACGATATAATATAATAATGTCATAAGTTACATACCTTTTATTTTTTTGACAGATATATCGATATTTGATTTACACAACATATATCACACAATCAATCATTTGGTATGCTTACAATAAAATCTTATACCAAATGTAATAATATGTATATTAATTTGGCTTAACACTTGTTCAAACGTTAATACTTACGAAATTTTATTGTTTTAAATATAATGCTTGTCATATTAGTATTACCTGTGCTATGTTAAAACAGCTGTGATATGGTGGAACCGATAAAATCTACGGCCTATGTTTCCCCAAATAAATGGTAAGTATTTTAAGGGTAAATTTATAGGCCGGGTTTATATGTTTTACTTTCTCTATATTTTTGTCATACATGTTTAAGTTACAAATTAATAAATGCTTATTATCACTATTACTTTAAAGGTGTCAAAAACTTATTTCTGGTGTTTAATGCATTCAGCATTGTATATTCTCATAAGATAAGATAAAGAGTGTACAGACGAATCAAGGCGTTCTTAATAAGCCTTTTTACTACCCCTCAGGGCATGTGTAGGTATAAGACTTTGGAAGGACTCAAAATTCTCTTTGCGATTGCAGTAAGAAGTATCTTAAGTCGACGGCATGCTTTGTAACGTTCGAAACTCTATATAAGATATTTAATAATGTTAGATATTATATTAAGATTTTTATTAAGATTAAATTTTAATTAAGTTCAAAATTTCATCTTCATTTTGATCTTTACTTAATACGAAGTCATACTTACTTCTGTAGGTATAGGAGGAATTCAGTAAAAAAATAATTTACAAAAATGTTCATATATTATTTTAAGATTTAAACATATTTATGGACATTTTAATTGTTTCCTTGTTCTGCTGACGGGTCAGAAGCTTTTAAATTGCCCAAGCTCTTCAACATAGATACATATATATCGATGCCCTCCAAAAACACTTCTACTGACAAGTATTCATTACTGGCGTGCAAAAGATTTGGCGTTCGGACTTTGGGCGCAAAGCCCACTGCTGGGATCCCAGCGTTGCGAACCACGAGCATGTCCGATGTAGCTGGTAAGATTATAGGTTGCATGTTGATACCACTGGAACGAAATAATTTATAGATACAATCTAATATAAGTACAAGTCCAAAATACGATTTTGATCCATCATTCTATTCGACATCATTATTAATTTTAAGATCCAAGGAGGGGGAGAATCAAAGGGCACAAGTTACTCCGGATGTATCACACCCACTCCAATGTCTGCCTTATAACAGCAGTGTATTCCTTAGACCGCTGTAATAAGTCATACATACACATACATACGTACTTATCCGAGACGTTTTAACTTAGTCTTAAGTGTAGCAATGCATTTATGGTTAATCTGCAATCGTTAGTTACTAGTCGGTAGACTGTACCTGTGCTCGTTTGTCACTTACATATCATAAAAAAATACACAACTAACGAAAGTTAAATAGAAACGTCGTCGCTCTGATTGGCAATCTTTATTCAAACTAAGACTGTAGACCCCTTTATGGTTCGACTCCGGCGACACGCCTGAAGCGATACCATTGTTTAGCGCTGCTCTGTTCTAGTGTGAAGGGTATGGTAAGTTAGACACACTTATTCGAGGTGTTCAAATTCAGTCTTCAGAGCGACGTCCATGGGCGACAGTGGCCACTTACCATCAGGTGGGCTACATGCTCGTTAGCTACTTCCATGTCATAACAAAAAACGAGGGTATTCGTACACGTTGTTCATAACTTACATATCTTTAGCAGTCTGCACCATGGCCTGCCAGTAAGGATTCGAGTCCAGCGGGGTAGCCGAAGAGAGTAAGTCGTGTCTAATAAACTCTATTTTTGTATCATTTCCAGCTTCTGTTCGCCAAGATTCCACCTAGAATTACGGTATTATTGACGTCATCGGGATACAAAGTAAGCCTTTAAACCACAGCTTTAAAAGAATAAAGAGTGGTTTTTGCCCAGCTAGTTTTAACCGATTATGACTAATCTATATTTATATTATTATATGTTTTATATAAAGGTACTATAAAAATTATCTACAATAATATAACAACAGATATAATTTATACGTGTATGATAACGTATGCCATATAAAAGGCAACGTCGAAAGACTCGTAAGGCAGGTTCCACACATGTGTATTTATATATGCCTGTGGTCGGACTACTGAGGGATAAAATCTTTTAAACATTTCTTAACAGAGAAAATATTTTTTTAAAACTTTAACTTTTAAAAGAGGGATATTTAGGATATTCAAGTTAAAAAAAGCGCTCCAAATATTCACATTTCCCTAAAATATAAAACAACATAATTATGTATATGCATATGAATTTTATTGAAATATTTTATATTAAAAAAATAACGTAATGTCCCTTACTAGATCTTATTTATTTGCTGAACGCAACAGGCATAATTTGCTAATCATGCCAGTTTAAATAAATAAATACATACCATATTTCCGACGTCTACGATATTTGCAGAAACTGCTAACCTCATATCGATAACTGCATACATTTCCGATGGTATTACATTGGTTTCAGAGCCACCCTGTTAACGAAATACTTATTTTATTGTCAAGGTTAAATATCGGCAAAGAAAATGCTCCACATGTAAACATTGTTTTAATTTTGATGTATAATTAACTATACAAATGATTGAAGCGTTATGATAATTGTAATTGATATGAAGCTCTTCGTAACAGGTGCAAAAAGAGTTATTTTAAAGCCGGCGACGCATTGGCGACTCTTCTAATGTTGGTATGTTGGTGTTTACTTATAGATGGACGGATGGTGATGGAAAATACCCGCCATTGCCTACAATGGCATACTGTAAGAACTCACTTTCAAAATGTTAATATTAACACTTGTATAAGCCCCATAATCCGTCGGCTTGCTTTGTCTCATTATTTGCTTCTGTTCTTCTCGATACTTCATTACTATATTAACTAGTTTAGCCATCTGAAAAAAATCGTAAGTGAGTATAGTTTTGAAGTCGGTTTTACTCAATGTGCCAAAAATATGATATGTAGTTATGTTAAAACGGGTACTTAGGACAGAGTTCATGGGTTTCATCTTAACCTTAAAAAGAGTAAAACATCATTGACGCACCAATACGCAGGTTTCGAGGCATAATAATAACCGTATGGGTACCTGCATATCAAGTATAGGTACAAAATGAATTAAATAATACTGCCTAATGTTAAGCAATAGCTACATATATCCGCTTAACGTTAAATTCGAGAAAGATAACGATTAATTATATAAACTAAACTAAAAGTAAAACAAGTTACATAAATGAAATAGAAGCTTATTATAATTTGCTTCAGCACATATATTTTCAAATTGTATTTTAGATTTATATCCAAATCGGCTTTAATTTTCTATTTAAATTTATGTCACGTACCTTTTCCATAGCACTTCCAGTTGGCATTCCGGAACCATGTCCGCTCTCACCAAACACCGTGAACTTCATTTCTTAACAGAGAAAATATTTTTTACATTGCAACATAAATTATATTCTTTATTGCTAAAATATAATATTTTGTCTAGACTCTAGAAAGTAAAAGAGTTGTAGTCTAAGAGATTTTTATATTAAATAAGTCGGGATACCGCGTAGCGATTCAATCGAAGAACAAATTAGATTCGGATACGAAATCGATGTGAGGATTACGCGTGTCAAAATCTCTACATTCAATACTCAACCCTTTGAAGTCGACTGTTGGACATAGGCCTCCCTTAATATGGGTTTTGCCAATAGTCACCGCCTCACCGGGGTGCGTGTTGGTGACTACTTATCTCCAGAATTTAGTTCCTAAGTCGCCACTCACGACAGCCACGGACGAGGCAGAAACGGGAAATTAAGTGGTGCATTTCAATACTATCACACGACATAATTTTCAATATACATACTATGATCTCATTTGTTGTCGGAGTGAGCCAATTAAACTAGGACTTAGAGATTAAACTTACAATATCTTTTTATTTTAAGTGTTAAATAACTACAGTTAACTACGTGATTTTTACACCGTGATTGTACAAGTACCACCAATAAATTTCCTGCGCATATAAAACCAGGAATTAGTAGCAGTTTTCGTGCAGTCACGTTTGTGCACAGATCCTAAAGATTTATAAAATAAAGCTTTATTTCTAAAGGAGGACTATGCCCGGTAAAGTACATGTACTGATAAAAGGACACATGATTCAAGAAAAAATTCAAGAGCATATTAAAGTAATAATAAAATTTTATCGTTAAATATTTCTCTACATAAGTCATTGATGTAAACATATTCCATGCATGAATTTAAATCCCGCATTTAATTAGTCAACAACTTTATATCGGAATACATATACACTTAATTATGTACTTGCATAATTCTAAATTGTATAAGTAGTTAGGTAACTGATAACAAATGTCAATACTCACGCCAAGGTCGCCGGTCCACATACGTAGCGTAGATTATGTCTTCAACAGAGCCTATTCCTTCGTCTAAGGCGAAACCTACGTTCAGAGACCTGAACTCTTCAGTTTTTATAAAAGGTTTAATGCCATTGAACCCTCCGGTTTCTTCATCTAAAATAACGTTAAATGCAAGTTTGAACTTATTCTTCATATAATGTATTTTTGTGTTTGACAAAACTCTACATAGAGCGTTTGAGTTTACAAGTTTGTTACTATGCTGTACATGATATCTATCACTAGGCTGACTAGTAGATATTAATGCTAAGCTTATCACTCTCAAGTGCTTAGGTATACTTATAACAAATAAACTAAAATAAAATAATAAATAACATGTCGAGACACGTGGCGGAGTGGTTACCATACCGGTCTGGCGCACAGTGGAATCGAACCCGGGACGGGTTCGAATCCTGGCCAGACAGCTATCTGAATGATGAGTGTTTGTGTATTCGTCTTTATGTATCCATGGCACCCACGACACAGGGGAAAATCCTACTGTATGGCTATGAGTGTAGAAAACGTCTTGTTTAAACTAAATATCACCCTAAGTAAAAAATAAAATGGGGATCTCCGTACAACAAAACCAAAAATAAATATATTAGGTACGTACCGGGCATAATTACTATGTGTAAGGTGCGTAATAATGTGACGTTACTATTTATAAGACGTCTAATGGCCTCCATATACTGAATAGTTACACACTTTGTATCTTGTGTACCACGGCCATACATATTGCAGTTTTCGTCTATATGCGCAGAAAATGGTGGATACGTCCAATATTTCTGTAATTTTAGAATTATTTATGGTAATTATATACAATATATTTACATTGACATTTTAAGAGAACTATTATTGCTGTGTCTCTGAACCTCAGAGAAATAAAATTTATCTGAGGCTGTAACGTATATTCAAGTGTCAGGCCTTAAAGATGTAGGTATAGGGTTTTGGCGATTTCATTTACAAAGCAAAAATTTTCTGGAGTAAGTCAAGTCGACACTTGGTAGCCTTAAACAATCCTCATTTTTAAGGGCACATTATTGTTCCGTAGTTGGTAATTAATGAATCAATGATAGTGATAAGGTAAATTATATAGTAGATTTATTAGATCAAGTTGGCTTCAAATTTCACATAAGTGTATTTTGGTTTCACAATATATTTACAGGGAGTTATGATTACACAATGGGTTAGTTTGCTGCACAGATCTGCGACTCGATACGTCACAGTGCTGCAATAAATAGTAAAGCTAGGTATAGTAAAATAATAAAAGTCTCACGATCACAACTGGGAAAGTAAACTGGGAAATTAAGCAAACTCTACCGACTTTATGGGTATTTGTGTTATTCGTAAAGTGCGTAAACTTACTTCTTCAACCCCAACAACATCCGCATGGGAGTTCAGCATGATGCTCGGTAGTGAAGAATTGGTTCCAGTCCACGTGATCACACATATTGGTATGCCGCCCGGGTAGTACACAGCGAATGGTAGCCCTAGCTCTGATGCTTGACGTTGCCAAAAGTCAACGGAATATTCTAAAAAAAAATACCATAAGTGTTAGTCCCCGAAATATCTCGGAAATAGCTGTTGTAATTAGGTAGAACTACGGCGATCACGCAGATGGCAACGAATGGTGCCTGCAATTTCGATTTAATTTCCGTGAAGAGTTATTTGAAATCCTGATTAATTTTAAACGTAACTGAGGACGTAACGAATGTTGAATAATTATACCTTCGTAGATGCTAATTGCCCGTAACATTTCATGGAAAACATTTGAACTTCATTGCATATACAATGATGATTTGATGATGATATACAATGATTAATCGATATTACCTTCCTATATAATATCTTTTTTGGTCGACGAGAGGGAAACCTTCAAAAGTTACCCGACGTTTCGGGAGTGACGCCGGGTTATGTGGGATTTTTACCGCACTAAAACCTCCCCGGTGGCCGTCCTCGACGCTGCGAAGAGGACTCCGCGCTCTCAGCAAGGAACGCCATCCGGAGTCCTCTGAGCGCGTTGCCCCATCGGGCTCAGCTCGGGCGAACGCTACTCTCGCCGCACCGTCAGGTGCACGATGATATGTGACCACACATACCGTCGTCCTTCTCGGGGCCGCTGGATGGACGTTTAGATCTTCCCTCTAACCCCCTTTTAGTCGCCTCTTAGGACATGCAGGTGATATCGTATCTATTCTGGCCCCGGAAGTAGTTCCGGGGCCAGACATATACATATAATACCTACGTGCGTATACGTTGAGCGTAAGTATAAGTTAACATACGCACATATTTATAATCCATCCAAATAGGTTTAGTTTACACAGGTTTTTCAATTTATACCTATTGTTATTAGGATGTCTGATTCAATTGGAGGTAAAAGTTAAGTAGGTAAAATATATGTACTCGTGTTCTATTTGAACCTAGTTTTTCAAGCATTAAATAAGAAATGTAATGTTTTATTATCATAACATCGTACACTTGGATAGAATTGCCTTATAAAAAGGGCAGTTATTGTAAATTTTCAGATCGATACACATAAAAAATACATGCATAATTAAGTAAGTAAAAACGGTTAGGTAATAGATATTTAACTACCTATAGGTATGTAATTAATCATTAACAACTAATCGAGTACCTACGTACGAATTTAGTTAATATGATCCCCGCGGTTTCACCAGCTTTAAAGAAGTATAAAGGCATACATATTTAAACATAAGTAATACCCAGCGCTCCCGTGAAAACACGCGCGTACGTGTGGAGCGCGCGCTATTACATTTTTCAAAATTAAAGTAGCGTTTGTTACGCGTTAGACCTTCAGCTATTTTCCACTGAAAGTCCCGTTAAATTCGGTTCAGCCGTTTAGAAGATTACCTGAGCCAAATAGACAGACAGACAAAAAATATTGCATTTTTGTTATAGGTATATATCGTGTATACTTTCATATGCATTGAGTAAAAAAATTTTATTATGAAATCACAAACAGACACTTCCATTTTGTTTATTTGTATATATGTACAGAGTTAGTTACACATTACCTCTGTAATGTTATCTATATTTACCACATGGCAAAAAAGCTACTACTTTCTAAAACTTACTTAAATTTTCTTGACAACTAGTGTCTATCCTCACATATTCTTGAAACTTCTTAACCGCTGGATCATCTGAACAGCATTTCGTCATACATGTTTTAGCGGCAGGTTTACTATACACCACACTTATTACAAATGCTATATATAAAAATGTGATTTTATACATGACTTGTGCCTAGCGGGAGTCTGAATAACATACACTGGTATGAACTACTTAACCGCGTCTGTTTTTAGGTACAGCTACGTAAGTACTGAAATCGAACAGGTATCCCCTTCTTGTTTCAATTATCTAGTATATTTGACAAATTAATGTTACATTTACTGTAAAAATATAAGTACATACTACGTACTAGCTATAATATTCATCGTTTACAAACGGTTAAATACAGCGATTTGCGTTAAAATTTGATGCACATTAAAAAAGTAACAAATAATTTATTCGCAATTTCGTATTGGACTCTTTTTTTTTAAACAACTACAATAAATATTTAGCAGACTAACACGATTAATTTAAGTGTACTTAAATAGGCAGGTATTGTTTGAGTATACAATTATACCAGTGGACAATTTGTTTTATAATTGACAACACAAACTGCGCCCGTAAACTAAACTGGAGTTATTGAACTTAACGTATATAATTTATTGATAAGATTAATTAATCATTCAAAGTAACTTAGGACGTAGGCACTTAATAGGGCAAAAACATCTCTATTTTGGATCGTCCACAATTACTGTAGTAGGTAATAGGTAAATTGCATGTATTTATTCTTCGGACTAGTGACATTAATACGTAGGTACAATATTGTTGGGTAATTGATCAACATGCTGTACGTAAAGATTATTATTTTATTACCATGATAATATTAGGGGCCTATGCACTTTTATAACAAACATTAGATATGATAAGCTTTTTATTGCATTATTTAATCTATACAAATAAATAAAATTGAAGTGTAGGTATGCTTGTGATTTCAAAATAACAACTTTTTACTAAATGCATATAAAATATACACGATAGCTATAACGAAAATGCAATAAAAAAAATGTCTGTTTGGTTGAGGTATCTTCTAAACGACTGGACCGATTTTGATGGGACTTTCACTGGAAGATAGTTGAAGATCTAAGGCGTAACATAGGAAATTTTAATTTATGAAAAAAACATTAGCGCGCGCTGCACGCACATGCGGACGCGGTCGCGGGAGCGCGGGATATCACTTAGTTTAAATGTGCAACTTTTTAGTTTTTACTTCTTTAACGCGGGTGAAACCGCGGGGATCAGCTAGTTACCAAAGAGTGGTGATACTTAATAGATGATTACGTATTACTACTAATCCTATAATTAATCGCCTCATACAGCTCTCACTTAGACCTGTTTCTGATTTTTTATTTATAAAATAAAATCTTTCATTCGAATATTATTACATACTTAATAAACAGTGCAGCTCGTGGAAATATTTTCAAGATAAGTTTCCTTAAGTGGAGATGCGTTTAATCATGTCTCATGTAAATCCATCACATTGGTGCGGCCGAATACGGTTTCTTGGTATAGATATTATCAAGAATTCAAATTTTCATGAGACTTTTGATTTCCGTTATCGCAGACATCGCAGTCTTCGAGCTGTTACTTTTAGATTCCGAAAAAATATAAGAACGAGTTGTATAAACGCATACGTGTGAATGTACATTTTTAATCTGGGGAATTGTAACCCGGAAATATTAGCAAACATTTTGTAACATAGGTCAAGATAGATAACTAGCCAGTCGAAATTATAAAAATACATGTTTCCCTGCTTTTTTATAGATAAGTGTGAAGACCAAATATTGTAATGAATTTCAGACAAAACAGGTACCTATTAATAAAACAAACTTTATAGTTAAACGTAATAATAAAATTTATTTCTAATAATAAAATTGCAATTTAAGATACAGTTTCGTTTGTGGACTTAGAATTAGAGGTGTCGTTTAAGTCTGAACTACAATCTAGCGACATGAATCCAGGAGTCTCGATGGGCCATTCTTCCTCCACACTTTTACGTCTCTCCTTTTCCTTGTAACCTTCGACTTCATCCAAAGCAGAATAAACTGAGTTCTTCTCTATCTTCGCCAGAATCTTTTTGTCGTGGAAGGAGTGACTGTGTAGACATGCTCTGTAACAAATGTAATAGTCAGAATAACATATGTAAAACCTTAAGCAGTTATAGAATCTATATTGTTAATTGTTAACATATTACTGGCATTGTTTACCAAATTTACTCATTAATAAATAAAGTTAAAATTCACAAGGATTAAGTTATTAATTAGGTATCTAAAATGTTTATTGTGTGTCAATTTACTTTTCTTAGTGTGGCTCGAACCCTTTTTGTCTCACTGTAAGTTTGGTTCAAATGGTTCAAATTGTAGATCTACTCTAGCCGGTGTATGGCTTTCAAGTTTCAATAATATAATTAATGTATTATACAACTCTGTACTATACCTTATATCTATTATTTTATTTTGTACTTACTGTGTATACATAAATGTTAAATAATAATAAATCAGTGTACCTGTTCAAAACAACGTTTCCTTTAGTAACGAGGGTGGCGGGACACTTTTTGTTCCGGTACTCTATGCACCGCCAGCGCCGTAAGCCCGAGTTGTGCGATGTCGATTGCAGATTGTACATATACCTGTTCAGAATCACCTGGAGAGAGCCGCGTATTGAAACCGTGAACTGGAGATTGGTTGATGACACTGTGGAGAAAATGTATGTATGTAAAATACAATTTGCCTTACAAAAATACAAAGTGTGTAAATGTATATTACATTAGTTTTGTAGAATGTTAAAAGCCAAATTATAATACAACGCAATAAAAATATAAAATAGCTATGCTGTTCAAAGGTAGAAAGAACCCTTTGTTTTTCGACTCTGACAGCATCACCGCCACACCTATTTCTGTTATGTGCATTCTGTGTTAAGCGCTACTGTGGTCTGGTAATCTAACTGAGACCCGAAACACCCACTAAACAATGGGGTTGGTATATTTCTGATGGGTCTCATTAAATTATAAAATTTTAATTAATATTATATTAATATGATAAAATATATAAAAACCCGGATTTTAAAATATTTTTTCATAATACGGGGTTTACTCCCTTGAGAATCGGGCAGGCAAAGACGCAGCCTCGGCATATGAGAGACCAGGAGGGTAAGATGTCTTATGTCATGTCATGTGGTCTGGTTTGAAGAGTTTGGTGAGGGTGACATCTTATCCAAGACGTTCCAACTTAGTCCTAGGGTAGCAACGCGTCTGTAGTCGACCTTAGGTAGGACTGTGATCTTATCTGGGTTTGATTACAGATGTCCATGGGTGGCAGTCGACACTTACCATCAGGTGAGCTGCATTCTCGTTTGCTATCTCAATCTTATAAAAAAAAAAACTTGTCTTGTAAATATACAACAAATAGTTTATAAAGTTGTATAACAATTATATTTAATTGAAGTATTCCAATAAAGATGTGTAAACTTAGAAGCTAAAACACAAGTCAGATAAACGAAGGACAAAGTTACTCACATTTTTCTTCATTCTCCATTTTCGTTGGATCTTGCATACTTTCAAGTATTTTGTTTTCCTCATCATCAGTTTTAACTATAACAACAATTTTAACATTTACAAAAACATGTTTCTGTAAGCTTCCTCATTTATTTCTAAGTAATATGGTAGAAAAGTTATAGTTAAAAGGTTGTTGGAACAAAAAAAGATATTTTTCAACGGCTGGGCTTTTCTTCATGCAAGTTGTGATTATCAAGCTTGTAGGTGACACGTATAGGACATTTATTTAAATATTAATTATAAAAAGCATTTTATTTTATTGTTTTAAGTTCTTTGTTGTCATATATTTAATATTTTTATTATTACTTTAATAAATTGGATGACAACACTCAGGAGACGTAAACAGGTCAAAAGGGGTCACCTACCCTTGTGACCATGGGATTAAAACGAATGTAACAGTTGTGCTCTAGTAACGGGGATTTTTCTTTGTTTGTTATTAGGTTAGGTTAGTTTGTTATTTATACAGTCTCGTACAATGCTGGTACTGTACAAATTTTTATTCAATAATAATAATTGTTCAACTAAGTATATACAATGGTAAAAAATATACAATGATTTATAAAATTTATGTATATTAAGAAATAAAACAAAAGATTTAAGAAAAAATTATGCCAACCTTTTTCTAGATTAGCCGTTTCGTTTGTACTTTGATTTATTTGCAGGTTATCAATTGCTCTAGAATCATCGTCGGACCCCATGTCTTCCATCACAGTATCAGCATATGATTGGTATTCATCCTTCGCAGTTCTCTGAACCTGACTTTCATCTTTTACAGATCTGGAAAGATTTGCAAAAGAAAAAGATTTCATTTTGGGATACATGTTCAGGATTCAAATATGTACTTCATTAACTTGAAATACTTATAAAGACTTACATAATATTAGTTACTTGTGGTTCTTGTCGAACCGAAACTTTCCTTGCAGCTGTGGGTAGGTCAAACTGTAAGACATATGAAGCTATAAGTATGTATAAAGGGGATTTATGTCTATAAGATTTTGTGTCTATGAGATTGTTAAATGGTGAAGTCCACTAAAATCCATTGTTAAAAGATCCATTGACAGATCTTTTTGCACTTTCCATTTTATGCAATTTCGTGCCCAGTATATTATTAAGCACTAACGCGTGTCCGAAGTCCTAATATAAATAATATCGGAGCTATGGTGAGATGCTTAAAAACATAGATCGATGATAAAAATTGAATGACGATCTTTACAATGGAATCTAGTAATGCTTCTAAGTGGAATTAGCCATTTTGTACCATTAAAAAAACGCGACATTGAGTGGATAGATGAATGCACAATTGCACATGCTGTTCACAAGAATGAGTAGAGATGTACTCTTTCGACACCTTTACAGATTTTAACGTACACTTTATATTTTTAACAATTTATGAACACAAAACTCCATTACACTTACACTTGATTGTACTGAATGTATGTCTATTGGAATCCCTTTCTTTCCTACTTGCATAAAAGTGGTAGATTCAACGGATGCCTGTGGTTTCTTAATATTTGTGTAGTAAGAGCTGCTCTGAAATATAAATAATAATATATCATATAATAATGATACAACAATATGTGGACAATGAACATATAAACAGTATTTGATTGTAAAGTGATGGTAAAAATACCAGTCTAGATTGTATTCCTGACTGCATTGCTACTAACGAAACCAATTTTAATTGAAATCCAATCAGTCAAAGATGATGTCATTTCGTACTTACAAAATAAGTTGAAAATATGCTTGGATTTGCCATTAATGGCCATACAATTTCCTTACATCCCGTTATAGTGCCCGGTATGATCAAATGCCTCAATAAATGTTAAAATAAAAGTTTACTTGACATTGTTTAATCATTTTAGTTCATATAATGTCCACACTTTTTTTACCTTAATCAACGCTTGTGACGATCAAATTCCAATCCCCATTGGGCTATAAAGGCCTATAAATGCCTTGGATTTAGGATTTGGACCTTTAATGCATGCATCATTTAATGACTAAGCCTAACTAACTGTATTTATCAATTAAATTTATGTTAATCAGTAAAATAATTCTTGGTATAATAAAAAATTCAAATAAACATTAATTAAACATAATATTGAAAAAAAAAAGAACTATCAAAGCCAAAGGTAAATAAATATGAACTGGACTAATAATGATAATAGATTTAAAATTGGCAGCAATAAAGAGAATATACTTACTATAGCTTCCAATCCCCTTACGTGTAAGGCTTTAGCTGCTTCCATGAATGATTGCAGATGTTTTGCTGGAACCAACACTTCCCCAGTGTATATATATTCCAACAACAACCCAAGGATTGCATGTGACACATTCTGTAATTTTAATAAACTTTATCATGCATTATTACAAATTACTCCTCTCTTCCCGTATATGTTGTAGAGTAAGAGACAAACTTAAAGAAAAGGGCAGCAATGCCTTATTTCGTCTCATTATGCATTATCAACATCCACTTCAGTTACCGACACCCATCCCAGTACAGTGGATATTGCACCACAACATTGGACTCACAACTCGACTCTAAAGGCTGATGGTTCACCCATCATACACCTGACAAGTGTCAGTTATCTATCTATCTATCAGCCTTTGATTGTTCACTGCTGGACGTAAGCCTCCCTTAATTTCCCACCACCTTGTTTAAGTCATCAGTCCACCCGGGGGCAACCTGTACTCCTTTTGCCCAGACATGGTCTTTATTCGAAGTCTCTTCTATCCCATCAATTGTCTGTCCTATATAAGAAGTGGTATGCCCTTTGCCACTTCAATTTGCTAATTCTGAGAGCTGTATCGGTAGTTTTCGTTCTATCGTAGTATATTTGAATACAGTTGCGTAGAGAAATACTAATCATAACTCTCTCCATCGCTCGTTGAGTGACTTTGAACTTATGCATAAGAGGTTGTTAAAGTATTACGTGAGCACTATGGGGGACTGTCTCACACCACCATACAATTGGATGGTGTTTGTGCTTTTGTTATGTAATTGGACCAACATTGAGGCAATCTTGAGTAGTTCTACAGCAAAAACGACAATGTCCACCTGATAAATGTCCATCAGCCATAGCTTCAATATTCTCCCATAATATTGCATACTGGACAAACTGAATACCAGAAAATGGTTCATACCACCATACCATTCTGGCATGCAGTGTGTCCCAGGTTCAATCTCCGGCCAAACAGATGTTGGAATGATGAATTTAGATCTGTTCTGGGTTTGGGTGTTTGTATGGGTGTTTTTGTGTATCCATAGCAGCCACAACACTGGGGAAAATCCTATTGTAGGGCTATAAGTGTAGAAAGCATCCTAAAATTTGAAATATTTGAAACTCTTCAAACAAGCTTCAGACACGTGTTTCTTCATCCCTCATATTAATATTCGACATATTAAAAGTCAACTTACATTAAGAAATATCACTGGATGTTGCGAAGGCACTGAATTTATGAGCTCCTTCAAATAAGGACTAGCCAGCGCTATAAGAACTTGATGTACCTTCACCAGGTGACCATCCGCTGCCAGTGTCATATCAACAAATTCTCCATTCTGAAAAATAATCAAAACAAACTATATAGCTATATCCCACTTTAGGTCCCACACAGGCTCTACCACAAGAATCGGGAGCTTACTCAACGACGCTGTTCTAGTAGGAATTGCTTTAGGAATATGTTTATATATTTTTATTTATTCATTTAGTGACCATTATAATGTTGGACGTCAACCTAACCTAACCCGCTTAGTTCTTAAGGCATTCACTCAAATAAAAGTAGTTATAAATACAAACAGGTACTAGTAATAGTACGTGTGCTTCATCTCAGCGTTAGTAGTAATTTTATAAGTACCTGTTGGAGGGAACTGAATCCACCACAAATGCTAGTTTTATACGAATCCCAAGTGAGACAATAATGATTCGGTACCATTATTACAGCTGTATTATGGGTTACATTAACATATCACTAGTATGCGTTTACTGTTTTCTATTCTATTTGTAATAAAGTATTTAGTAGTTACAAACAAATGATAAAATCAAAGAAATTCGTACAGCAATAGTAGTCTATGGCGCTATGTCAAATATTGACAGTTTTGACATTAGATCATGGACAAAGAACCAATTTTATACTACTATGATTTATAAATCAAACAACCATTTAAAGAAAAGATAATTAAAAAAAGCAAAATCAAACTCACGCATTTATGTTTTCCTGAACTTAAATATTTTAATGATTTTAGACTATATACATAATTATATAACTTGTTAGTGCGTCCTATGCGCGCGGATGCAGAATTTTCGATTTTTTTTTCGTACATGCGTCTAATATTAAGAATCCAATAGAACTGCAACTAGACTTTCTTCTCTAATAGAATCTGACATCTATGTTTATTAACTGTAGTCAAAGGTGTGTACAGTTAATAAACATAGATGATACACTTAAAACTAGAATTAGTGAATATTGATCACAATGTTCATTAATTGTGTAACCTATTATTCAGTCAATATTTACTTGACATATCTTATAATAAATAATTACAATAAGTTATAATGATACTAGAGTACATAAAAATAAAACAAGCAAATTTTCCTGCTTCATTTATTAAATCAAAGTGTCGCAACTTCCAGTAGTAGTTCCATCAAAATCAATTCAGGCATTTCCACCATTCTTTCATACAGGTTTTATGTTCGTATCAAATATGCTAAATAGAAAGAAAAGTTGTTTCAAGATTTTCATTTATATAACAAACATTTACCATTTCATTCTTTCTTTTTTAACTTTTCTACTGCATTATTTAGATTTGTAAATACTGTATTGCCTCTCATTTTCTTCATTATTTTGTCATCATGAAATGGATGAGAATGAACAAATTTCCTGAAAATTTTCAAAACTATACTTGATATTTTATAAACATATTAAAAAAAGGAACAAAATAAATAAAGGCATAGGTAAGGTCCATTATGCTATTTCGATTTAGCATAGTTTTGAGTAAAAGGCATAATAAGAAAGGCAGTGTGCAGTGCTACTCTTATCAAAAAATAATTATTATGGTACAAATCAACGTTTTCCGTAAGGCCAGCAAGTGCGACAGAGGGAACAATAGGCGACGTCCAGTCCACTCATTTTATTTCTTCCCAGGTTCATAAACTCAATATATCATAAACAACTTAATAAGCAAATTGAATTGTCGATATCATCAAATATATCCAATATATCAAACCTAATGGTCATTATATCACAATCGGTATCAATAAAAGCTGGACAATGTCTTCTTCTGTAATCTATGCATCTCCAGCGGCGTTTACGTCCACCATGTGATTGATGATGACTGTAGTACATGTATCGATTCAATATTAACTGCAGTGCACCTCTAGATGACATTGTATATAGCGGGGTAAGAGCTGCAAAACATGTAACCAGTATTAAATTATGCAAATTTTAACAATGTCATAGAATTAATTCAAACTTCCAATAACAATTCAAGTAATCATTTTAAGTTATTTGTACAATTTCAAGTTACCTTTTGGATCCAATGTGCTTGCAGTATTACTACTTGTTCCATCCAACCCATTTTTAGTGTTAACAGGTAATAATGTAGGTATTTCATTATTTGCATTATTTTCCACCATAACAGAATTATCATTCTTAATTACAATTGAATTAAGAACATTTGTTTTAGGTACTTGTGACAAGTCTGGGATATTACATGTTATGTCTTCTGTTACATTGGCACTATAACTTAGTGGATTGTTACACACATCTCCTATCTGTAACCGGTATTGGAAACCATCTGCTGTAGTAAATAACCCGTTTTTGCTGCAAAACACACAAAACATTCCATTAAAATCAATAGGTTTACTAGATACAATCAATTCATTTAGAGAAAGGACACCATTCATTTCGTACCCAAAAATGAAAGTGCCCGCCAGAATTAAATAATAGTGTATTCTTATTAGAAACAAAGTCCTGAAGATTTTTTAATTTCAAAGTTAAGTGCCGTCAATAATAACTCTACCTGTCTACAGATTTTTTTAATGACCGAACATCTACGAGTATCCCTCTGCCAAACCGAGGTAGTATAATACACTCAAATGTTACGTATGATCATAGTAAGTAGGTAGGAAAAAAAACTTTTCAACGTAATGTGATGGCAGATAACTACATAAATTATAGGAAAATAATTATTTTGTGTATTTTCAAACTTAAATGGCAGACTGCGAGTTAATCGTAGACATTCCTTGTCATAGTAAAAAATTTTCAGGACATTGTTTCCAATAAGAATCCACTTTTTTCTTCTGGTCAGCACTTTCATTTTTGTTTACAAAATGTTCGAGATTTGAATGATCTCCTTTGATCATGTGTATGCAAACCTATCATCGAGATATGCTTCATTTTCCACCGGTTCATCTATTGTAGGGCCTGTGTATAGATTTAGATCACTAATATTTGCATTTTGTTCAGGCACTATATCACAAATATTTGATTCATTACTAAGTGTTTCTTGTACTGCAGTTCCTATATTCAGTTTTATACTATTTGTGAATGCTTCTTGTGTTGTGCTTACAGTATCTATTAACATAGCTTCATTTACTTTTGGTTTTACAGTTTCTGTTATCAGATTTGATATCACATTATTAGGAAGTGTTTGTTGTTTTGGAATGCTAACTCTTTGGCTATGACCTGGATCAACCTACAAGAAATAGAATAAATTAAGATTTTGACGACATACTTAATTAAAGCCTCAATATTTTAATGACATAATTAACATGAATATAATGACATAATTAACATATATTACAAACTAGGGTATTTCTAACCGTTGGTGCTGCCATACTGGAAAGACCCGATAAATGCAGATCCTTAGCTGCCTTCATAAATGATTTAATTTCATCAACTTTTATGGAAACTTCTCCTGTATAAACATAGGTTAAAATGTTATTTAATACTTCGTTGCTTATATTCTGAAACAGATAAAATACGAAAAGCTAATAATCCAGCAGCTACCGACCCCACTCAAACGTCATCTACGGTGGGCCACCCATCTGCCACTAATACACTATGGCTTTTGTGAATGAACACTGAAGTAGCTTATATTTCTAGGCTCATTGTTTCGAATAGTTGCAATGAATCTGATGAAATATGGTCAAGTATTTCATTTTCATTAGGAAGCTTTTTGTTTTATACAAGTTTGTTATTCAAATATGGATATTCTCAGATCTTATTAATTTGGTAACATAAATCAGTATTTATATAATCAATTACATTCAATAACGAATTTAATCCTTAAAATTGAATATCAACGAAGTTAATAACACTTACATTTAAAAAAATAACAGGATACTTATTAGGAATTGACTGGAGTATCGTTTTTATATAAGGACTGGCTAGGGCAAATATACTCCTGTGCACGTTCACCAAGTGGCCATCCGCTGCTAATGTCATGTCCACAAATTCATCGTTCTGAAATTTTAAAAACAATACATAGGTAGATACAGTACATGTGTGTCTGTAGTCCTGTGACAAGAATAAGGCTGCGGTATACCCTGCCTGTTGTAAGAGGCAACTAAAAGGGAGGTTGCAGGTGGCTAGAGTGGGAGCTCGAACCGTCCATCCAATGACCTCGGAACGGACTAGATGAGCAAATGCTCACCGGGGCAGAGCCCAAAAGGGTTTTCGCGCTCGGAGGACTTGAGCGATGGTATGCTGAAGTCGTCGCTCCAAAGGCGTCGGGTACCTTTAGAAGGTTTTCCCCTAGTCATCGAAAAAAAGTAGATTCAGTACATAGGTACATTTTGTAAGTTATTAATATAAGAAAATAACTGCATTTTAGCTTTCTACAACGTCGAGCAAGTATATAGACCCTCCAAATCCCGAATAAATGCGAAAACGTTTACCTGTTGAAGATTTGTGAAACCATTACAAACATTGTTTTTATGAGAGTCCCATCTCAGACAATACTCTGCTATTGACATGTTTGTGACTTAGCGTATTTATTATAGTTTTATTAACTGGAATGTGTTT
>DWPV01001389.1:0-20987 GCA_018251915.1 Urbanus proteus proteus | reverse complement strand
CCGTCTTTTCTTCAGCAGTTACGCAAAACGTAAAAAGTTTTTGAATGCGCAGGGCCTATCTATGGTAAAAATCTTTGCGCGTAACCACTAATGACGATGTCGCTAGAAATGATGTTCACCCGAGATATATATTATTTAATTTTAGAGATGGTGACATCCGGTAAATATTCGCTTCCGCCAGCTACGGTTCTCACAGCCAATATTGTTTACTTGCATAATATATGCATTTAATCTGGATTGTCGCCTAGTCCAACGGCTAATGTCTACAATATACAGTACAGCGTTTCTGCAGACAACTAACTAAGTTATCCTTACGTTGGACTCTGGATCTATAGCCATAGGAATTGGTTAAGTTTGCTGCCTGTAATATAGTACTAAAAAGTAATTACTTTTAAGATAAACTAAGAATATAATACAACCTTGCTATTATACAAAATAAGTGTATGTATATTAAATTTATACGCTTATTAGCAAGACAATAAGCAATAAATCAGCAAGACAATATAAAATGCCATGTAATGTTGAAAAATATCAGTTTCTTGTATTTTCTATATTTTCAGTATTTATTGTTATTACTGCCATAAAAAATTAGCCATAATAGCTAGTAGCTATAACGGTTTTAGAGGTAGGACCGCCCTGTGACAGACGGACAGACAGACAGACAGAAAGTTGGAGGCTTAGTAACCCGTTTTTGTGTATGGAATCCCAAAAAAAGAACAATTACTTTATTATATCACTTGCTTTTGACCGCGGTTTCACACGCCTTAAATTACATATAAATCTTCCACTTGAATCACTCTGTCTATTAAAAAAACCGCATCAAAATCCGTTGCATAATTTTATAGATCTAAGAATACATAAGGACAAACAGCGGAAAGAGACTTTGTTTTGTACTATTTAGTGATATGCGTGCAATATAAATAAATATAAATATGTATTTATATCTAGTGCCTTATTTACTCTCTATGCACTCTATTCTGCGAACAATCTGTAGAATAACTTGCCGAACAACGCCAAATATGTATCTAATGATCGCGCACGAATACAGATATCGTGCTGAGCATGCCCGAATATTCGTACATACATTCGTACTACTGAATACATCAGGGTAATTTACTTATATGTATATTCGCGTCCTCTCTTCTTCACGAATATATAAAAAAGAAGAAATAAAAAAAGTCTGTTTCATCTTATTATCTTTTTTCGATGCACAATAGCCGCAGTGGGCAATTTGTATCTAGGTAATGGGTAATTCCTTAATTTCACCCTACTTAATCACAAATAGAAGTCCTTGAAATAGTACCAGAATTTAATAAAATATATTTCATTTTCAGTTACTCAATGCACCGTACTTACTGATGAGTATTTACTGTGAATTGAAAGCTCTCCAACGTGCAAGCCAATCAAGAAATGTCCGGAACGTCAATAAAGCTAGAAATTTTCTTTTCAACAGCATAATTCTGCCTGTTACGACAGTAAGTAATGTAAATGTATTAAATATTGAAGTAAGATTAGCAATTTCTGATATCTAAAGAGGGTTTAGTGTTTTTACCTTTGATCTCAGATAAAAAAATACATAGATTACTCACCGCCTTGTATTTGAGTGAAGTCAAAAAACTACGCTACTTTCATGTATTTACACACTTACATAAAACTAGCGTGGTTTCTTGTCAGTTCCTTTGTTTATTTACCCTCACATAATCACTTTTATAGCACGACCATTTTAAAAATGGCTTCATTTGTTTGTTAGGAATGATAGATCTACCTACTTTATTTAGGTATCTGAGCCTTTGACCAAGTAACCATTTTAGTGCTAAATAATTCTGTTCTCAGTTTTTGCATATTTGCACCAACAACAGCTCTACATCTAAAACCAATCTAAAACTGAATCAAATTAACCATATCTTTCATTGAGAAGCTACGATACCACTGACAAATAAATACATAGATATCATTTATAGATAATATATAATATATGTTACAAGTTATAAATCTATATCTATTAGATATACATTTAAAACTTGTAACATTTTTTGCGACAGGTGTTTAAACCTTTATTTTTATTGTTTAAATTTCAGTTCGGAGATATACTATTCTGGCGGATCTACCACAAGGACAGGAGAATGCTGATGCCTTTATCCGCTGACGAGTTTGTCTCCCTGTGGGATCATCACAGTATGCACACTATCTCGCTGCTATTCGTATTGTTCGATCTTGTATGTGTGCGTCGAAAGCGGCCTAAGAATATGACACCTCAAATGGTTACTTTGATATCATTCATGACTTTATATATTTTAGTGTAAGTAGTCTGACCTATAAGACACTAGAATATCGACCTGTGTTTATGTTTTTGGCTTTCTACTCCTTATCCCTATAGATATGTATCAAACTCACAGTATATTATCAACTTTGCTATATGCTCTGCCTATCTACTGCTCTACACTGTCCTGTAGATAATAGTTATACAGGTATTTCAAGTTTTAATTTAATATCATTTTCAAAAGTGGATATAAGAAAATACATTTATTTGCACCACACTGTGGCACAACATAATAAGTATTCACAGTAGGTATAAAGTTTTTCATTTATCTGTACGTAATTAACGTGGTTCTTCCAATTTTAATTATTACCATTTTTTTACCTACCTACCATTTTTTACTTACATATGTGATACCTAGAATAAATAAATAATTTTTCCGAAAAATTGTTTGGAAGAATTAATCTTGGAAACACTGAAGAGATTTTTAATTAAATTTCGATGCAAATGTAGTTTTTTGGAAGAAATCGTAAAAAACTTTTTATGACTAACATAAAATATATACCTATGGTTTCTGTTTCAAATTTGAACAAAAGTGTAAGAAACATATATTTGCAGCATTGTTAATTATAAAAATACTTTTACAGATTAGCGCAAAGCATATCAAGAGGAGAATACGTATATCCTGGAATCAGACTATTCTCTACACCGAAGTTGCTGGTTGTATGTGTGTACACATACATCGCAAACCTGTTCTACTACACCAGCCAGTGGTTTGTTGTTGACCTGATTTGGGGCCAAAGAGGAACCCGGAAGAAAATCGCTTGAAAATTGCGCCCTTGAGTTCTTTGGAATAAAATACGATAATCCTACGTGATAATTTAGAGAAATTAAATTATTATTTACAACGTGGTGTTATGTTACAATTACTTACAAGGAGTGGATTTATATTTTGTTACTGAGAATGATATATGAATGATTTGTGTATCGTTACGTGACCGTGACTTAAGTCGACTTTTGACTACACATGAATAGCAATTATTTACAGCATAATTTTGTACATTGTGTATTAGTCTAATATATGCTAATTAGATCGGATAACTTTTCACATTTTAATATGTTTTTATGTTGCAATTTGAAATATCAGTTGGTATATTGTATTTAAGAAGATAGTGATCTTAAACATGTCAATGAGTTATGTTATTAAAATTTTCTACTAATTAAAATGACAGTATGTAAGAGAAAGTCATATAAGTGCTGTAGTTAAAGATTGTCTTATTGCTGTATTTTTATAATTGGGCGTTTGTAAATTGAAGTGAAATAAAAGTAATGGCTATTCTAAGTTGCTTAGTAATATTAATGCGTAACCGCATTTCATTAATCTTAATTTCATATCTGTGTTTTTATGTACTCATATTTTAAGTATGTTTTCGTAAAATAAGGTGACTCTATAGGGAATATGGTTTTCAAGAAGCAATCAAACCAACCAGAATCAGACAATTAAACAAAATATCTCTAATATGAAATTGCCAACAATATATTGGCAGGCGTTTATTGAAACATAATAAATAGTGAATTATGGACAAGAATGGTTTTTAATATTAAACGCAAGTTGAAAAATAGTCAGAAAAGGTCTCAAATCATCGTATACACATTTTACTTTCATTTTTGTTGTTGGATTACAATTGGTTGTATCAGATAAGAATAGGCAATAATTATCTACAAATCCTTTCAAACATCTTTTCTGTCAGTTCATTAAACATCTGAAACTTAACACTTATAATTAACACAACCCTTCTTAAACACTAAAAGTTAGTTTGAATTCAAATAACCACTAATATCAAATGTACCATGTACCTTAAGTTACTTCTATAAAATCATATTTCAAATAAGAGTTGGTTAAGAATTTCTGAAATGAAATCGAAATTTACGCAAAAAAACTAAGTTCGTCGTTCAAACGTTGTTAAAACCTGAAAGATCGGGAAACGAGGATATACACAATGCTTTTTAAACACGAAACTACCTTGTTAAAACTTAAGTCCACATCGCCGGCGACGTGTAAAATAAATATCACTTATTGCGTCTAGGGATTTTTTTTAGCTTTATATATTTTTAAAAGTATCTATTTAATGAAAGAAACTAATGAAAGCCTGAACAATAAACGTTTCAAATATTAAATTACCCTGTTAAAACTAAAGTAACTACTAATGTTACGTGTACCTACCATTTACCTTCAACTACTCTTTAAAACCCTTTCTTAAATATCTAACCCTTATAGCCCGATAAGAATTACCTACTGAATTGAAATAAAGATTTAAGCATAAAATTCAAATCCGTCGTTCAAACGCTGTTAAAACCCGAAGGATCGGGAAACGAGGATAAACACAACGCTTCTTAAACACCAAACGACCTTGTTAAAACTTAAGTCCACATCGCCGGCGACGTGTAAAATAAATATCACTTATTGCGTCTGGGGAAATATTTTTAGAATGCAAACACAAACAACTGTCACTGAACGTTCGTTAGTTTGAGTACTACTGGCCGTTGACCGAGCATTAGAACAATATAGCTGAATGCAGAAGTTGTAGTTGTAGTTAAGAGATGATTGAAGTTGAATCTTGTCTGAATGCCTTTTCTGAAGTTCAATACAGGAATACACGGCTGTATTTTCTATATAAAATGATTGAAATACATACCAAATGAGCTTGCAGTCTACCTGATAGTAAGTCCCAAATTCAAATGTACGTATTTAATACACCAAGAATATAATATGATGGAAATTAACTACAGAAGTACATTACAGATTGCTACACTTGAAGAATCAAATAAAATGTATCATGTATCACATTAATATAACACATCAGAGTTTTTTTTAATTATTTAAGGCAATAGTCTTGTAACAACATCTTGGTCTACATAAGTCCTGCACGATGACGAGTACGATGACACGCGGCTACATATACCGCCGTCCTTTCCGGGATCGCTGGATGGACGGTTCGAGCTCCACTCTAGCCGCCCGCAACTCCAGAAGCCTCCTTTTAGTATTCACTTACAGCCAGGGTCTTTTATGGTCGCGGTTATACAGGGATGCACAGATTTCAACTTGAATCTCAGTTCAATTGTGAATTAATCCAGAGGATAAACTCAAATTTCTGTTGTTCTGAGTGTACCTACGCTTGTTTTTGTACATATCCATGATAACAATGATACAAATAATCATATAGGAGCTTCGTATAGGACATCCTGAAAAATATTAGAAGTGTGTAGCGCATAAAACACCGCATTCTACACTGTTATATAGAAAGTGATTTTTACGTCACGTCAGCATTGCGCGCGTACCTCTATGAGTTTCCATTGTCCACAGCAACTTTGCCGTGAAGAAAGTTGGACAAGGCTCGACAGCATGCCTAGTGCCATCATTTTGTATTACACTTTTAAAGTTACGACCTAGTTTGTGAATTACAAGGCGCTCGCTCCAAAACAAAGAACAAGACACGGTACAAATGCGACAATGAAATATTTGCATTTCAAAACTTCGCACAGTTATCATGAGAGTTTTGAATCTGACGGACATCCTTTACAGAATTTAAATTATGTATTACACTGCTCACCGTGCCAGCAGTGATAGCCTAATGGTTAAAACTTGGCCTCTCAATCGAGGGGCCCGAGGTTCAATTCCCGGGCGCGCACCTCTGTTTTATGTGCCTATTAGAAATAAATTATCACTTCATTTACGGTGAAGGAAAACATCGTGAGGAAACTGCACATCTGAGAATTCTTAAAAAAAAAGTTCTCAAAGTTGTGTGAAGTCTACCAATTCGCACTTAGCCAGCGCGTTGGAGTAAGGCCTAAAATCCCTCTCACTGAGAGGAGACCCTCGCCCAGCAGTGGGACATTAAGGGGTTGATGATGATTACACGGCTATAGGTACATTAAAATATAGTTAAGTTTGTATAACTAACATAAGCTTCATATCTAAACAGGCTATTGGATTACATTAAGACACTTTTATTATGACTGTGATCTTAAATTTCATTCATATTTTACCTACACTAAAATGTTACTCCATCTCACTACATGTCAACATTAAGTCTATAGGGAAAAAATATTCTTATACCATATACCTAGACTGCTGCAACTAATGTGTTAAGTGATTGTTGTATGCGTAACGTGAGTGTGTGTAACCAAATATAAATCGATAACCTAGCCAGGAATCGAACCCGCAAGCCTTTAAGACCGGTATGGTAATCATTGCGCCACGTCCCCCCATTTATTTACAAAATAGACAAAAAGCAATAATGTTCTCCAAAATCTGAAACATAATTATTATATTACTTGCTTTATTACCAATAATTTCAAGCTTGTTAATGAGGAAACTGAGGGTAAACTGAAGTCTGCAGGAATTTATGATATTAACATTGCGTTGTACTTTATTAGAGAGAGTATTTAAAGACTTTCTTTACCCACGTAGCTCCGACGTAGCCTTCCGTTTTAGCGGTTTATTAACAATTTATTAACCACAGCGTAGCAACTTATTAAATGGTTACGAAAATTGCAATTAATAAGACAGATATTTAATGTAGATTGATAAATTAACTTGAAGATTTATGCTTGCCAAATAATGGCGTTTGAGATTCTCTTTTATAATTGAAACTTATAAGTACTACAAATATTTGAATTTAATTGCTTTTAATTTGCAACTACTACACATATGTACACCACTTATGTACGCCACAAATACGGGAAGCGTAGAGCATACTCCAATGAGTATATAAGTCGAACAATTATGTTAAAGACCATGTTAAATATTTTTAAACTGAAGATAAAACTTCTTAAAATATTTAACTACTGTCATTCAATGACAATGAAACGCAATGAAATCTTACCACTAGCGGTCACCCATCCAACCCCTTACATAGATTATAAACACTTTAAAAACTGTAATTGTAATGTAATTATCATATCATAATTATGCGATCTCAGAAAAGACCATATTTTTTGAATTTTGAAGCTGGACTATTTGTGTTTGTAAATGTATTTACAGATATACATTACGTATAAAAAATTCTTGACTTAACTTTTTAACAGTAACGTTTCATAAATGAGTTCTTTATATTTTGATGATTCAGAGATTATTTAACAACTAAATGCTACTAGTAACTCCATCTATTAACATCAGACAGGAACTTTTTAACTGGAAAGGTGCTTCGCATTGATTCAAATGGAACGCAAAATAAGGCTCTACGTAGAGACCAAGAGTATTTAGTACCAGTCATAACCACTAGATGATGTTTGACATTAACGTAAAAGTTTATTTTCTGTAGGTATCTTAGAAGATATAGATTTGTATTTGTTATTTATCTTACATAAAACGTTCTAATTGTTAATAGAACAAGACTCCTTAACATATATGAACGTTAGATACTTTTTATTTTTACTTTTTTTTATAATATAGGAGTAGCAAGCGAGCATGCAGTCCACTTTAAGGTAAGCGGCAACTGCCGCCCATGGATACTTCAAATCAACCCCTAATAAGAAAAGGGTTTTACTTGAGGTTGGTCACAGATGCGTTGCTACCCCTGAGGACTAAGTTGCAATGCCTCAAATAAGTATGTAGTCACCTCTCAAACCAGAACACAACAGAGTTTAACACTGCCGATATTAGGTTGAAATAGGTGGGGCGGTGGTGCCGCCGGCGTCGAACCACAAGGGTTCAACCACCCCTCTAGATTAAGTAAGAACGTTTCATACAGAAACGGAGGCATATTTCGGTAGTTTATATTTTAAATTCATTTACAACTAGGTATATAATTGCAAATAGATACATTAGTTAATATGTATATGGGAACAATGCAATAGTCAATCTCCGATTAAATGCTTATTGAGTTCCAGAGAAATAATTACGTTATTGCATATAACGTTAAGCAGCGAATATTTTTCAGCGACGTGTGACGTGTACGTGTATGCGACAAATAAATATTAATTCATTCTTGAAATAATTTTTTTAAATAATTCTATTTAATGTTATTGTTTATTGAATTTGAATTTTAATTGTTAATTTTACATGTATGATCATATGTATATCATTTAATGACATATAGGTTTACATTTTTATTATTTTTAATTATTTTATTTTTACGTACCGAAGTAGCAAATGAGTATGCAGCCCTTGGTGATGAATGGACGCAGCCACATATGAGCATTTCCTATGGCAAACTCCATATAGAGCAGGGGTTCTCATTTGAATCGAACTATACTAAGTAGAGGTTGAACTATGCTAGTTCTACCACCGTTCAAACTTATGATTAGAAGGCTATATATCTATTGGAATTTCCAAAGGAGTGATAAATAAAGCGTAGCAATCACATATTCCTGCCGTTCGTTGTAAAAAAATATATATATGCATTTACGAGTTTTTCGCTATGAGTAAGATAGGTCTACATTCACAAGTCAAGTGATTGATATCTTAATTATTTTATTAGGTCATCGTGTTCCAATTAATAGACTGATGGTTCAAATTGAGAGGTTTGCACTCATGACTGATTGGTTAATCAATATAAAAATGCCATACAACATATAAATATTATCTTGCGTGAACTGTTGACCTGAATTTCATGTATACTGACACCTATCGAGCTGTCAGATTTCCATTTACTCCGGTGACAGGCTACGGTGGAATCTGGCTCTACTCCGCATTAAGAGCACTCTCGTTTCTAATTAGGCATTAATTGAATTAGGGTGCGACGAAGAGCCCTTTGTCGGTCGGTTTACGGGTACGTAAAACATTATCTAAGTGATAAGCTCCTTTGTTTTTTTTTAATATCACAAAAACTATACATTCTACAGTTGTTAATGATTGTATTCTAAAGTTTGAGGGCTTTTTTGTCGTAGTAGGGTTCAGAAGCCTGAGGTTTAGATCGGAAATGTGAATACGAGTCAGTTTGCCGCCACGCGTTGTCGGCGTCGCACGCAGCGCCATGTTCCGCGCAGTGACAGTCGGATGGAAGCGATATTGGTGGGGAACAGGTACGGAACAAGCAATCACGACATCCTCAATAACCCGCCAAATTGTCTATTACGATTTCGACGTTATTATGTGTCATTGCATAGCTTACGATGTGATTACGCTCAGTGTTTAATTCTCGCGCGTTCCGCTCTATATTTTTTCTTACTGCGGACAACTTTCTGTTTAAAACATTGCAGTGCGGTGTATGTGTGGATATAATATTTTTATAATTGATCTGACTTCTAATTTATAAAAATAAATCTAAGCGAAGTTTATTTTATCATGAAAGATAAATTCAAAAAAATCAAAACAAGAATATATTTACGCATGCATTTCTAATGCCGGTATTTGGCAATAAAGCATTAGAAGTATGAGCATAGTTTGGAACCGTTGACCGGTTGTCGTGCCCTGGGGCCACATACCCGTCCAACTATTTACGTTCGGGTTCGTTCAACTTCGGACTGTGTTCGGGTGTTCTCGGAGCACGTGGCCGGGAGCATATGACAGGTGTGAATGGTGCGATACGAGAGACTATCAAAGTTCGCTTTCCGGTAAGATAGAAACGTGCAAACATTATGCGCATACGCATGGTACTTGATAATAACGCGCCATTTTTATCTTATCACGCTCGAATCTAATTTACGATAAACATATGACAATGTGTCATAATATAATTATAAGTATCGGTAGAATTATATCTCTAAATCTCAACAAGGTTAAGTATATCATCAAATCTCAACGGATTGCGGCAACAAACAAATATAATATGTCTGTATTATTATAATATTAAAAGTTATATTTAACTTCATAAACTTACAATTTTTGTATTATTAGTAGAATTGCACAAATATTTCTTAATTAATATTTCGGCTAGGTTAGTTTTAGGTTATATATGTATTATGTATAAAATAGGTATTGCATAATACGAAATGTTTAATTAAATTTTAATTTCTGTAAAAAATACTATATTTAGATTTTTTTACTAAATTATCTATTCGGGCTTTGGTAAATTATAAATATTTCATTCATCTTATATTTCTTTATAAGTAATTTATTATTAAATTAAGCCAGCAAAATAAATAAATGCGAAAATATTAAAAATAAAAAGCAATCTTCATTAAAATTACTTATTTCTATGAAGTCGAACATATAAGGAAAAAGGCTGGCGGAAATCCTCAAAGAGAACTAGAGTGTTCAGAGTTTCACAGCTCTTCTTGACCTACTTATCGTAAATGTTTCTATTGCTCAAACCAAAGTTTAAACTGTTACGATATATTAGTATTTAAGTAATATAATGACATTTAATATTTTTATTAAAAATTGTTTAAAAAAATATTATTAAATAACTAGTTGATCCCCGCGGTTTCACCCGCGTTTAAAAAGTAAAAAGGAATACATATTTAAACATAATTGAAATCTCGCTCTCCCGCAAGGGGGCCCGCATGCGCGTGGAGAGCGCGCTAATGTATTTTCAAAAATTAAAGTAACCTATGTTACGCCTTAGACCTTCAGCTATCTTCTAGTAAAATTCCCATTAAAATAGCACCAGCCGTTTAAAAGATTACCTCAAACAAACAGACAGACAGATAAAAAATTATAATTGCCTTTTTGTTATAGGTATCGTGTATGCTTTCATATGCATTGAGTAAAAAGTTGTTATTTTGAAATCACAAACAGACACTTCAATTTTTTTTGTATAGATAATTCAGTTGTGGTTTTTTATTACATTCAAGTAGCAATTAGTATGTATTCCATCTTATATGTAGTAAGTGATCACATTTTTTTTATGCAACTATTCTTACAATAAATATATTTTTATATTGCCTATAGCGTTTTAAATGATAACTTGGACATTTATCTACATATTGATTGCTCCTGCTCTACAATAAATCTGGAATTTTGCGTGTTTAAAATGTAATAAACATACTATCCTGCAATCCATTCGTCAAACGAAGGCATTTCAATAGACCGAACTTAATTAGGACGACATCACCTTGGCCTACGAAAAAAAATGTTTAAAATAAATATTTAACTAGTGACCTTACAAATATACTTAAAGATTTTTTATTGATGGTGATCAACTTTATCTGCAATTATTCAATACAAGGTAACTTTAATTAACTTAAATTAAAAATGACACAATTGCCATTGTGTAGAGCAAATAAATCAGCATTGGCTCCTTGACTAATTATAATTATAGTCGCGATAATCCTCTACGATTATAATAAAGATATTATTAAATAAAACTATGTATTTAGTTTCACATTATTAACATTTCGGCAATTTCATTGGAGTTCCAAGGATGATAAAAGCCCTTAATTTTTATACCTGTAGTTATAATTACTATCTAAAGGACTAAATGAGTAAGATTTTATTGTAATAAATGAATATTTAGTAGATATTAATAAATGATACCTAAATGTTTTCTTCACGGCCTTTGACGTTCGCACATCATATTAGATATTATGTAGAGGTATATCCCTTAATATTACTTGGACTATCTTTCTAAAAAGTGAAAGTAAGTGGAACATGACGACATGACTACTCTATGGAATGAAAACAATCTGCGTCCGAAGAAACCAGATCACTTAATTGTAAATTGTATGATGTGTTTCAATCAAGAGTTTATTCCAAAATGATGGTTCTTGTATTTTCTCCACACTGATATATTAGAGAGAAGGACTGAAAAGTGCATAACGGAACTGCCATTCTATAATACAAATTCATATTGAAACGTGTTATACCTATATTTACACATTGTTTGTTCCGTGATACACCAACATTAATCACTCTATAGGCAGATTTATCATTGTCATCAGGTTAGTTTTATGGTTTGCTTAGTATTCTATTAGTAAAAGGTACAAATCAACTTATTTATAGATAACATAAGATACATTACCTCGATAAATAAGTTTTCTCTGAAATTAAGAATTAAAGTTTTTTTTCATTTACTGTATTATTTTATAGCCATATTTTTAATAAAGTGACGTATAGATTGAGATGTGATAAATTTATCGTTGTATCAACGTCTAATAGCTTACGTAAAATCTAATTGTTTTTAGCTGATTGGCACGTGTTTCAAAACAAGATAAATACAAAGCATTACTGAACAATAACAGTCTGTAGTACTGACTTTATTACCAGCGTAGGTACTTATGGATATTTTCTTAAATATCTAAATTTGTCTAATTGTTATCGCAATATTTTTCCTATAAAAGCAATACAGAATATATTATTACCGTAAAATTACAAGAATATACATATATCAAAGGATATATTTGTAAAGAAATACGAGTACCTATAATACCATTTATGATTTTTATAACGCCAATACTACGGATAACAAAGATTTACTTGCAAAAATAATATTATCAGTGTATTAAGTAAAATATCTAAATTAAATTCCCGTTTTAAAAAATTACACTTTACTTACTCGCATTGTCCTTTAATTAATTCTTTCAAGTTATATAGATATAATACTTGGAGGAATTTCAATAGAATTCGAAGAAAGAAGTTCGCGACTCTATTGACTGATTGATGTGAATTAAGTAAGAAGAATTTGGAATCTGCTCCGCTAGATTATTATTTAGATATATCCTAAATTTATACGTAATATCCAATAGAAATTATTTTAAAACATCTTCTGTAAAATTCGTGTAAGATTCCTGTTAATAACCTAACCAGTAAAAAGTGAAAATAATGAGCTTCGTTGCAAAAAAAGGTAGGGTCTGATACAGTTTCTACATGGCCACAAGTAGTTTGTTTTAATGAATTGTTACTGCACAACGCGTAAAAAAATTAACGAAAAGTTACATAATAATCCTACAGAGACACTAAAAGCCACCTTCTTTAATGCAGATATCTGTAATCGTGCAAAGAGGTATTTATACTGATATAATATGTACATAAGTGATCTCGACAACCTTCACAGCATACATAAATGTAAAGCGAAAGTCGTTAGTATTTATTATACCTAGCAAGTAGTATACAAATGATTAAATAATATTCTTGTTTATAAAATCACTACATAGTATAAAACAAAATCGCTTCCAGCTGTCTGTCCCTATGTATGCTTAGATTTTGAAAAGTACGCAACAGATTTTGATGCAGTTTTTTGTAATAGATAGAGTGATTTAAGAGGAAGGTTTATAAACATAATGACATTCATTATATAATAGAGAAGCGTGCGAAGCCACGGGAAATAGCTAGTAAACAATATTTTTTATCGCTATATCCTAGGCAGAGGCAATATGGCATAATTGTGGCATAATCGTAGCATAATTGGGTGGCTGACCTAAATACCATCTCAATCCTCAGGACTGACAACGTAATTGCCTTGATATAGAATCTATTATATGTGGAATGGGTTACAGATGTCTATAGGCGGCAGTAACCACTTACCATCGGCGGGAACGCATAGATCTATTGCAAAAGATACTTTATAAAAATGTAACTATTAGATTTATTCACAACATAACAATCAACTATATATTGTTTTATATGGAAAATTAAACGATCATACAGTTCATCAAAAGTCTGAAATCAATCATAGATAGGACTGAAGTTCTATCTACGGTGAGCTACATGTATTGTTCAAAGACCAAGTTTGTTTTTAACTACTGTTTCATGAATCTTTATCACACCAGAACACAGTAGTGTTTAACAATTATGTTATTATTTAATATAATTACTAAGCAAGCATTAGTTAAGCATAAATAATTGTGGTAGAAGTACCACATCAGTTGTAGCTCGAAGGGTTCTATCACCTTAAAGTGTGGACAACAACATTTTCCCCAATATCTTATGAACCATGAAATCATTACGTAAAACCCAAACGAACGTAACATAACAAGAACGAAACAATTTGTATTCTAAACATGCTCGTTACCGCGTTACTACACTACAAGCTCTATATGTAATTTCACCAGTCTACTATAGTTACTATACTTCGGCCTAGGTTACCGTGAATTGCATTTAGCTCTTAAAGTTTAACTCTAGTTTTAGATTTTTTGCTCTACTGGTACTTTGGTTTAAATCTCTGCTGTGCACTTTTAAAAGCATCTGCGCTCTTTATAAATAATCGTTTTAGTATTCGTTTTAAACTTTAATGTGAACTTGTATTTTTTGTAACTTGAGGATAAAAGGTATTGTAGAAGCTAAAAAAAGTCTTTTGTCATAATAAGAATAATTAATATTAAAATCAGCAATCATATTGCCTTTGGGTTTGCTTGGATTTTTATTTGGATTAGTGTGTTGAATTAATAACTATTATTTAATATACACCAATAACATTTTTAAAATAATGAATTCAGACTTATTTGCATTTGCAAATTAATGTAAAAAAATACATTGTAAAAAATATTATTTTTACATATATTCCATTGTGGCTTATACCAAATCCGTTCTCCGAATCCAAACCGAATCTAAATCTGTTATCCGAATCATATTACTTGATTATCAAGTACGTTTATAAATAAATCATATAATATTGTTTACTACGAACTTACATAATACCTAAGGTCATTCCCATTCAAACCATATCATATAACAAAACACAAATCGTAATATTATCAATTTCACTTTCTACAAGACGAATACGTAGTAACTGCTTTGATGACTACAATAATATAGCTTCCGTGTCATTATTAGGTCAATAAAGTTCCATTAGAGGCAATTGGAATGTTTGCTGGTTTGCTATAGTCAGCAATTACTTCGTAATGAATCATCATCGTCATTGTACTTCAACTGACCTTAAGATACGCCCAGTGTATGTGAATCAATATTTATAGAAACAGTAGATACTTTGAAAGAACCTACTTACAACCGACTGAATATTATAGTTTAAAATAGTCCATAGGTACAAATAAATATAATTGAAGTAAGTAATTGAGCCAATCTTCTAAACGGCTGGACTGATTTCGACAGGACTTTCACTGGCAGATAGCTGAAGATCTAAGGCGTAACATAGGCTACTTTAATTTACGAAAAAAGCATTAGCGCGTGCGCCACGCGCACGGGGGCGCCCACGCGGGAGCGCGGTATGTTACCTGTGTTTAGATAAGTATTCCTTTTTACTTTTTTAACGCGTGTAAAACCGCGGGGATCAGCTAGTAATTAATATAACATTCACCCAATGATTCTCACATTATTATAAAGTTTTAAAAGCAAATTTAAAATGAGCTTTCTATTAGTAAATGTATCATAATTATAATTAACATTAAAATATTCGTAATGTAGCGATAATTACTTTTATGTATAGTCAAAATCTTCCACTTGTGTAACTCTCTCTTGTATTCGATTTGTATACCAATTGATAATGAAACTTGCATCAAAATTCATTTAGCTGATAATAACAAAGAAAAATATCACTTACAAAACGGGTTTTTTCAATTTCATATCCATATAAAGTGTACATGAACATTGAAAACGAAACTTATTTCGTAATACTAGATGTACTCATATGTATATTTTACATCATTAAAATTTTTCACTTCAGTTCAACGTCCAATTTTATACAGATGACTGCAATGGAAAAATTGGTTCGCATTTTCCAGCAATCGTGACCTAATTACATTTAACTGCGTGAACGCTCCAAATTGCGAATTTACCAACTGCAGTATGCGGAAGCAAAAAATATTCTTATTTCATTTAGTAATTATGGAATTAGCAAATGAACATATAGTGAATCCGATGGTAAGCGCACACTGCCACCCATGGACACCCTTGAGGTCTGCTACACCTAAGTTAGAACGCCATAGAAGACCATGTCTCCCTTACAGCATCACTTAAATCAGAAACAGGTGTGGCGGTGGTGCCGCTGGAGTTGAACTACAAAGGTCTCTACCACTTTTTTAAACAGCACCACCGCCACCTTTAAATATACCTCGGTAGGTAGCATTGCGCTTGAAGGACTTCGGCGGAGGTCCAATGGAGTTCCCGGAGTCCTCCACTGTCGAGCGCTGAGGACGGTAAAAATCCCACATAACCCGGCGTTGCTCCCAACGCGTCGGGTACCTTTTGAAGGTTTCCCCATCGTCATCAAAAAAAAGGTACCGATCTATAGAACTTAGAAAGTAAATCATAAAAACTTTATGTATATAGTATATGTACATGTTAATACGCAGTGGCATGTCATATAGTACATTTTGTGTGTTCACTTCACTGAGGTTTTCGTATTACAATGCAGATTAGTTGAATGTATGTTTCATCACGATACGTGCAGAGGAACGTAAGTGAGTCGTTAGAATGAGATGACTTTCCCATGTAAGTTTTTATGGGCCCAGTATAAAAAAGTATACTTATGCGTAATTTGTTTTACATGTTTATGTTGAAAACCATTTTTAAAAATATGTTTATTAAAAAGGCTCAAATGTAGACAAATTCGTCCAAGGAATAGTTATGTAGTTACAGTATATCTCATCTATTATTATGATTATGCAATTGAGTTGGCTAAAGAATAATATGTACCTACCTGTTATATTTTTGTAAGATTTTTTTCATTGTGCCAACCCTACATCCGTATAATATTAAGAGGAGGAAATAGATTAATACTTGAATTATTATTTCCTACGTCATCCAATCCAATTCATACGGTTTCATTAATAATATTGGAACCACAATGGCTCTACTAACACAGAAAATCAACAAAATCGAATATGGCCCAAAGAGACTCGCGAAAATGGTATTATCCAATATATCTAATGAATCCATATCAATGTCAGATTGATTGTTCACTAACTACTTCTGAAATATAACATAGTGAATCAGTTATTCAAAAGAAATATAAGACTATTTTATGTGGCAACTACATTAAAAACAATCATAATAGTACATAATATGGACACATGATAATAATTTTGGTTATAAAAACACTCACCAACTTAAATTATGAAAAAATACCGTGTATTGTGTGTAATTATGCAATGAAAATGCAAATATTTTACACGCAAAAATAGGGAACATCAGACAACATTTGTTTTTCTAATGTTCTTTTTTTGTGCCAGCTTTAAATTTTAGAGCCAGTATTAATTAAAATGCTAGAATGTAATAAAATTATTTCGTTTGTAATTTTATGATTTTTTTACCTTTATATTTATTATAAATAAATAATATTTATCAAACATTGCATTTACAATATAATTTAAGATATAACTGCTTAATGGTAAAAACACAGTTTTTGTTGTGTATCTGATGTTCTGTATCCATTCGCAAGGCTTTTTGAATTACATATCCATAACTATTTCTTTTTTTGTTTCCGTACTCCTACCACAATACAATATTATAATAACTGCAAGTAATGATTTAAAAAACTTTGAAAGGATTTCTTATCACAGCGATAGGCATCTCATGTACAAATAAATATACTACTATCGGTATAATGTTACACACATCCCTTATCTTTAGTAGATAGCGGGTTACAGAGACAAATGAGTCTGCGCTGATTAAAAGGGTCTTGGTACATGTGTAGGGCAACCATATAAGCAACATATGTAGGACTAACCACTTTTCTATTTAGTCGCGTGTAGCGGAGTAATATGAAAGAACGAAATTGAAAACAGGTAACTATTTAATTATTCAGCGTCAGCTAAACAAAGTTATTATAGCATCGGAAATTATATATTAAGCTGAAATTGCTATCATACCTTTTTACCAGCTATCCAACGCTTAGACAGTTCTTAAATTGACACATACAATACACTTAAAATGTACATTTTATGTGTATTCTCAAAAGGAAAAGGATTTAGCCCATAATCTTCCATACTTAAAGGTGGTAGAGCCCTTTGTGATTCGACTCTGGCGGCACCACCACAACTCCTATTTCTGCCTTATAACGGTAGTGTTCGGCGATGCTGTGTCTGGTTTGAAGGGTGTGTGTAAAGAAGACATACTTATCTGAGGAATTCGTATAACTATTTTTTCACCATTCATTCTTATACATATAAGCAAAACGTAAATAATATGTGACAAACAATACAACGTCTGCAAAGTACCGCTGAAATCCAATATTTTCTAACTTTATGGACACCCTATCCACTGCACAAATTGCATGCGTCACTGCGCGCTCATCGTTTAAATGATATTGCCTACAGTGATAACACACGGATCGATAGCTCTCATCTTGTTGATTGCAGTTTTAAGGCTCCGACAAACGAGTGTATGGTTTGACAATTTAAATATATGTAATTGTTTTATGTTGAACTAATCAAAATCAGTCATGTAATGCTTTAGCAGACTAGGTATATATTTAAGTCCTATTAGTGGGCCTTTCCCATACATATTTGTAACGTCGCTTGGATTTTCTATCCACTACAAGACATTTGAGCAAAAATTGATGACCATTAGGTCGATTAATTAATATTCTTAAAAACACGTCATGGGTGATGTCAGCAAAATTCGAGTATTGTGAAAGAACATCTACTTAACGAAACTTTTACACTGGGTGATAAACAGTGCACAGTAAACCAGTTTATAGAAACATACCTATTATAAAACAAGAAAAAAATAAAAAAAGATGATTAATATAAATAAAAAAATCATAACTCCAAAGATAGCCAACTATTAGGGTATGTAAAAAATTGTAACTTAACAAAAATAACAATAATAGCAAGTATTCCAATTTTAAGAAGTTGAAATATATGATATCTGTTTCACATATTTTAACCACACGATATTTCTTCATACTGTGTGGGAAGACGTTCTATTTGTGGTAAGACTAGACCTTGTGTATTGAATTTTTAATCATACAATCCGGGTCATACAGTGGCCCTTACACGAGGTCAGTTGTATTAAATATCTTCTAAGGTATGATGTTACAAATAACCGATACTTAAAAGTACCTAATGAAATGAAAGTTATAGCCCAAGAGCTGGCAGTTTATTTTGAGTAGGTATTTGAGGCACGCTTAAAACTTATCACATGACTCTCACATTTAGTGTCGTGTTAGTTAGTTAGGCTCAACACGGACTTGCAGACCCGTTTAGTGTGGACCGGGGCAAATGGACCCCTAAATTTGTAAAAATATTTTTTTAATTCCAAAAAATGTATTTAAGACAATTTGATTTTTTGATATTGATGCGATGAACGAACATTGGTCGCCGCAAACATTGTTCAGGTAAATATATATTCGTCAAGAAAATAACTAAATGGTATTTTTAATATAGGACAATCATAATAATATAATATAACAACCTTCTTAATTTTTAAATTCTGTCGAAACTGGACTCATATAGTCATATTTAAATTAGCAGGGCAAATACACGCATATTATCGTCTATAGATCAGGGATTCTCAAAGAACAACATATAATATTGAATTAATAAAATTACTCCTAGAATCGAGTCAATTTACTTTAATAAAACTAGGTCATCACATTAAATAATAACACATAAGTATTTACTATTTATTCATCTTTGTGAGTGTATCCTTAAAATAAAATAATGCTTTAATTTAAGTACTCTGAATATAGAGAGTAAAGTAGCGTAATACATAAATTACTATTAATCATTAATATTATGAATAACATAATAACAACATTTCTTATTTATATCACCAATAAGTATCTTTCAAATATACGTAAGATAAATTATATCGGAAATGTCAAGTTGATCACAATGGAATAAAGATATAATCTTATCTTCCAAACGGAAGAATGGATAGACATTACATATGATTATTGTAATAGTCGTGAAAGGACATTTTTATCAGTATTTACAGTTAGTTTTACATGCTCATTTCATAGTAATAAAACAAACGATACGAATTTGTTTAGTATCTATTCATAATTAATACAACAAAGGCATTTAATATTTCTAATTTGTCACGAACGCAGGTTGTAACGTTTTCTTTTTGAGATTTCCGTTAGTATTTGTTGTTCATATAACAAACACATACAATGATAGGGTCCGTAACACAATACCTGATACCCCTAATTTTTCATATATACCTATGCGTATGGGGAAGTAATTCATTTATATTTATTTATATTATCATTTGCCCTAGCGGTGACGAACAATACGAAAAAACCGACACGTCTGAGACTTATTGAAATAATGTTCCTAAATGTGTATGTGAAGGTTAAAACTAATGTAGGTTAAAGTACGCGCTCAGAGGACTCTGGTTGTGTTCTTTGGGTTCTTAGAGTTCTCGTCTTCGTAGCGCCGAGGACGGTTTTAGTGGGTAAAAATCCCACATGACCTGGGGTCGGTCGCTCCCGCGTCGTCGGGTACCTTTGGAAGGTTTCCCCCTCGAAAACAAAAAATAAAATAAAAATAAAAAAGAAGGTTATAGTTATGTTAGTTAAATACTAGATTTCCTTTTTTATTGATTTTATGACGATCTCGTGACCACGTGCTATCGGAACAAGTATAGTCATGGTTATTACGATGATAACAACATTAGCATAGCTTCAAATGTAATTTACTGCACGATCTTCTATAATTGTACACTTAGAATCACGGAAGATTTTCAAATCACAAAATAAGCTAATGTCTGTAATACAACACCATTACACGTACATTTGAGTATTCACTTCTTCATAATGGCTCGCATAAGCATCTCGTATTTGCTTTTACTGTTCTCGCTTCAAGTTAATTCCAATATGATAATTTTTGAACGCATTCCAGATTTTGGATTTCAATTCGATATCGGTGGGTAATAAGGGTAATCGTACATCTTTTTACCGACTTCGAAAAGGAGGAGGTACTATGTTCGGATGTATGTATTTTT
>DWPV01001388.1:0-21003 GCA_018251915.1 Urbanus proteus proteus | reverse complement strand
CTACTTTTTATCCCGGGAAAATGTGCGGTTCCCGTGGGATACATTTATTTTGTTTTAACGCCGTGTCAATCTCGCGATATGTTTATTGATTTACTTTTCAAACGCTGGTTTAACTGCGGGGATCATCTAGTTAGTGTTAGAAGTCTATATTATTGTGATGTAATAAGCCACGCTCAATTCAATAGATATTTGAATGAACTTTAATGTAGTAAAGTTAAAGGAAGACCATTTACCCACTATTGACTACTAGAAAAATTTCAATAGTTTTTAGGAACAAAAACATTGTTTAGTTATCTACTACAAGCTACAAAGGATATTTTATTTGTATTGATGTATTGATGATTATTTGTTTTGATTTAATAGTCCATTAGTGCATGATTGTGATGTATAAAAGGTATATGGAGATGGTTTCAGGTATTCTTGGATAGCAGTGACCACTTATCATAACGACGACGACGGATGGCGAGCCCTTATACTGCTTTAATGTTATAAAAAGAAATTACCAAATTGCCACAGAACAAGCATGGTCCAGAGCCTTCTTGCTTGCACACAATGCGGCCACACTGCAGGCAATTGTTAATCAACTCATGCTTTGCAGCCTGGCAGTCACAGTGGTGTCGACCTGTAAAAAGCAATTGAATATCTTAATATTTAAGAATGAACATTTTTTCACATTTTAATATTTATATCCCGCTTACCTTATATTATTTGGGGTTAATAGAAGATGTATATGGGGAATGGGGCCTTGAACATAGAGGTGTTCTGTATCACTAAATATTCTCAACTTTCTCAACTAATCTTTATTAAATTTATTGTGAAAATTTAAACTGTATTGCTATTATGGTTCAATAGATAAACTGCAAAATGTTGAAAAATACCACTTTCTTGGTCTCTTTTAAAACTAACTTACTTTGCAGGGTAATTTTTTTTATTTTCGGTCACATAAACAGAAAGCAGGGGCTGAGTAATAGGGTTCCGTTTTTACTGTTTGAGTATGGAACCGTAAAAATATTAAAATTAACCTACCCTTCAACAGTACTACTTGAGCATTCTTTCCTTCTTGGGAGTACAAGTTGACATACTTAGTTTTCTTCTTAGGTTTTAAATCTTCTGTGCTAGAGACTGGCTTCACCTCGGAACTAACAAAATCCTGCTGAGGCTTGCTCTTTGCTATTTTCTTCTTTTGCTGTTTTGGTAAAGTGTTACCTAACAACAAAAATTAAATTACAATTAATGAGTATTAGGAGTAAAAGTACAAGCAGTGATAGCCTAATTGTTGAAACTTGGCCTCTCAATCGGGGGTCAGATGTTCAAATTTCAGGCACCCACCTCCAGGCCACACCGCCAGGAACCTCTAATTTATGTGCGTATTAAACATTAATTATTACTTGCTTTAACAATGAAGGAAAACATTGTGAGGAAATCTGCACACCAGAGAGTTCCTATAAGTTCTCAAAAGGTGTGTGAAGTCTACCAATTCGTAATTGACCAGCGCTGTCAATCTCAATCTTTCTCACTATAAGTGGAGACCCATGCCCAGCAGTGGGACATTGATGGGCTGACGACGATGGGAGTAAAAGTAACAAAGTCTGTGTTAGGTTAACCATAAAGTAATTTTCAACAAGCAAGTTTTTGTTTTCTTATTGTGCAATATGGCATAATGCATACATTTATTTTAAATTATAATATAATTATATGCACAGTAGACAGGTTGAATTAGGTTATTTGCATATAATGTCATAAATAAATTATATATTATGTAGTTTACCTTTATTAGAAAACTTCCTTTTGGCCAGTTCTAAGAAAAACGTCTTGTGCTGAGGGTTATCAAAATCTAATAAAGTTTTCATATATTCGTTTAAATCCCGCTCATTTTCAATAGATTGTATATATCTGAAAATAACGTAGAAAGCAAGATTTATTATTACAACTATAATTTAGGAAATTCCGGTACCTGTAGGAAGGTGGAACATACTTTATGAGGTCATCAGGGACTTCGAAGTCCAATATCTTGGATAAACATTCTGCTGTCCATTGTTCCATCGTATCACTGCGAATATGTTGTAAATTTTATTTGTAAGGAAATATTATATTTCTTTTCAAATCCACGACACGTATAATTTTTTTTAAATATTTACTTGAATTGTCAAAGTCAAATTGACAGTGAATGTCATTTAAGTTCAGCTGATTCATAAATACAAGGCTGTGTTCAACGTGAGGAATACCATTAAGACATCTAAAATTATTTTATTTTCTTTATATTAAGAATCAACACTGGTGAATTTCTCATTTAAATATAACATAATCATTATAATTTAAATGAAACATTTTTTCGCGATACATTTTTTTTAATATGTTGATCGATTTATTCATGACAACTGTCAAACTGTGAATTGTGAATGTGACATTAGTTAAAGTAAAACAAAAGGGGATTATTATTTTGCATTGAAAAATCAAGGTATCGTCAAAATTACATAATATGTAAACAATACATTTTTCGCATATTAATTAACTCATCCATATAATCCTAAAAAGCTAGTAACTATAGTTGTTTACGTAACGATAACCTCGAATTTTAGTATTCTACTTCCGATTTTCTAGTATCCTTATACTCCTACTCCCTATACTCCTTATACTATCTCTCCCCCTTCTCCATACTCCTCACTTAGTATTAAAGAATAGGGTTAATTCTAAAGTTTATAAAATACCTAACAAATAACCAATATCCCTGTATCTTGTATAAACGGATATCATTCTGCTTACATAGCAATATATAGGTCATTATCAAGCCTATTTACACTTTTGCAACAAAATAGAATGACCAAACACGACTACATTTTATTTAAATAAGTATCCGACACAATTATTACAACAGTTTTTATTAATTTTCAGCCCAACAATGTCGATCTCCCCGTTCTTCCGGTCGCCGTTCACCGACATCACTGGCGGGATGGTCTCGCAGCAGATGCTCGGCGAGTGCCAGAAGCAAGAGAAACGGTAAATGGACTGCCTGGAGGCTTACGGGCTCGACCGCGGCAAAGTGAAGTGCTCGCACCTGTTCGATGACTACCATGAGTGTCAGACCAAGACCAAACAGTACAAGAGATTTATGGTTTGTATTTATTTTGTGTTTTACAATACATACCCATTTTATTTCAGTACTAGCTGATCCCTACAGTTTCACAATGGTTCCGCAATGGCGCCCTCAAGCGCATGGAGCGCACACTAATGCTTTAGACCTTCAGCTATCTTCCAGTGAAAGTTCCATCAAAATCGTTCCAGAAATTTATAAGATTACCTCAGACAGACAGACAAACAGACAAAAATTGTTTTAATTGCATTTTCGTTATAGGTATCTTGTATATATTCATATGCATGAATAAAAAAATTGTTATTTTAAAATCACAAATAGACACTTCAATATTATTTATTTGTCAGATCAGATTTTGGCGATGACTTGCTCAGCGCCATGTAGCCATGTAATCAAATCTACGAGATGGGATCATTGTCTTGTGTAACATTTACTGCGGTCACCAGCACTCACTATGTTCTGTAATTATCGTGGTACCTCTCAAAGGGCTTATGGATTGAATACAAACTTCTGGACAAAATATGTTTTAGTAGGTTGAATGTCAAGAGAAGACACATCAGCATTATTTTTGAAATACCACATTTCAGAATCACTCATCCAATTTAGAACTAAGGTAGAACCCTTCGTGGCCCTGTACCACAAATATTTCTGCCAAATAATGGCCGTTTGCAGTGATACTACACTCTGGTTTAAATATGAGATATACTTATCATTTCTAATGCAACACATCTGTGAGTTACATTATGTTTGACACTAATAATAATCCTTCCCGATCTAAGTAATATTTTAGCAAAACCCTTGGGCATCAAATATTTATAATTTTTGACAACCTGAGTGGCGGAGTGCTTACCATACGGTCTGACACAAATTGAGTTCTTGATTCAATTCCCCGCCAGACAGATATCTGAATGATGAAATTAGATTTCTGTTGTTGGTCTGAGTGTTGATACCTGACAAAGTGTTGACACACAACACAAGAGAAATTTCTAGTGTGAGTCTAAGAGCGTAGCAAGTGTCAAAAGCATCATTGGCAGTGGTATACATAGGATTGTCATAAATAATTTGTTGGTTCTTCTCACATTACAGAAAAGAGCAGTATTATAAATGGTGATGAGTGTTATTTATACCATTATCATTATCATTAATCTCTTATTTGCAGGCAATGAGACGGGAGCGCGACAGGCAAATTGCTGAAGGAAAGCTGAAGGGAGATCAGAAATATGTCAGCCCAAGAGTAGACAGTTTTTAAGCTGTAGACATACTAATATTGTGAATTATTTAATATAGTTTTTTTGTTGCCACAATGTCTTTTGTTTTTTATTTGGTTATCCTTTTCGACCATGGGCGATGCTGAGAAAATGACAGTGTCGGCCTTAAACGACTAACACACATCCTAGGTTTAACATTTTATTAAATTTTCAATCAATTTATGTTGATATATTATATTGATAAAATACTTAGGTACTACTTATATTGTGTAAATAATAAATTCATTACAGTTAAAAATAATGGCATAATTCTTGTTGTAAAAAATTTCATATCAATTGTTTATTATTTAAAATATATTCCTTGAATTCAATTATAGTAGGTTGCAGTAGTACTTAACTCTATCACACTTGTACCTTCTAATTCATTAAAATAAAACTTAAGTAGGTACGTGTCTACCCACACACTTCCGTATAATGAAGGTTAACAAATAAAGGAGGTGCAATTTCATAAAGCCAAAATTAAGGCAAAAAAAGACTGTTCAGACATGGTTCAGACAGTTGTTAATTTTTTTTTTGCCCTTTGTTCAATTCAGTGCGCCGGCGTCCAAAATGAAGCAAAACGCTGCCTATTATACGTTATTTGTTGGAATGCGATGCGATCAATTTTTATTATTGATAGAACGTCGGTAATTTTTAATGCTTTTAATATTTACAGATTGTTATCGTCTATTCCACTCGTCCATGTTTTTTGCGTTTAGAGTCATGGTCGGTCGAACGCGTTTTTGCGCGGAATTTTGGCGCCAAACAATATTGTAATTAATTATCTGACATGATCAATATGAATACATTTATTGATAAGTTATTTACCTACGCAATTTATATTTCACGATCATGATATTCACGTTCAAGAATAATGTCCACATGAGATAAACAGTAGGTAACACGGCAGCGATGTATTTCATATTCTTGAATAACGAATTTATGAGGGGCCGGGATAGGTGAAAAATACAAAATGTTTCGGAATAGGAACAGATACAACCCTGATTCGAATTTGAATAATGTTTTTGAAGTGGGTAAAAACATATATTAAATCGTGATGGATCGCATAATACATTTAGGATGATCCAAACAATTTCAGCCAGTGTATTAAGTTGCTCAGGAACATTGGACAAATTCATAGGTAATGAACATGCAGCTGTCTGCAGTCCAGTGCAAAATAGACCAATGGTTAATTTTTCACAATCTCATAGTGGGGGCCTGCATTCAAACCTAGGATCTAGACGTGCACCTCTGATTTATAAAGTATGAGTGGAAGTCTATATCTTCATATCCACCTAACTCTATTTACCTCTTTAGCATCGATGAAACTTTAAAATATATTAACCTCAGGAGGAAGTTCATTTCACATCTTGCACGTCCTTGGCAAGAAATACCGTGCAAACGAAATATGGAGGACCGCCACAAGTCCAGTTGGTGCGGGTGGAACTTCATCCTTCGGCGAGTAGTGCAATGGAGGAAGGATGACGATATAGGGTGAAATATATAAGCACACCTACTTGTGAGTTAACACTCCTGATTTCCTAGGTAATCTGTGAAGTTTGCTATTTAGTAGGTAGGTACTAAGTAACTATGTATAGGTATCATGTACTACTTTCTTCACAATATTACGTACAAAGTAGCGCAATGTAATGCATTCGTATGAATAGAAAGAAGCTCCAAAATCTGTCACGATTACAGTCCCATAATCGAACATGAATTTGAGTTCTCTGATTACAATACGATAGTCGTAAATGGGAATGTATTTAAATAACACAAAGTAACGAAAGGCGCAATGATTGCCTATTCACTTGTCAGAAATCACAAAAAAGTGTTTATTGCATGAAGTAAACAGGTATCTACTATAGATACTCACTTCAATAACGTCGTATCCTTATACGATTTGAATATATTGCAAAATAATAGATACTAATGAATAATAATTCAGATAGGTATTAAGTTCATTGACCGGCCTTATGTGACGAAATATAATCGAAGGTTGTATCAGATTTGTCCAGGTACACGCTGCGTGCGGTGCCCTCCGGCAAAAAATTAAAAAAAACTCATTGATTTGTCACACGGAAACTGTTCATTAAAGGTTCTCGACCGCTCAGCGATTTTGGACCCATTTAAATAACGTTAACATTTTTTTGCAACCAGGGATAGGGTATCCGAGGACAACAACCCTCGATTCGAACTTAAAATGTCACAAATAAAGTAAAAACTCAACAAGTCGCACATTATTATTTTCTGCCCCAAAGTATTAATCGCGTTGTAAATTACATCGGCACTTTGCTATCTACTTACACTAAATTTTAAAAATAAATGCGAAATTAATTTTCTGTAACGGCTTCTAAATAATACAAATACCTTATTTACTCTTTCGTAGGTTGGTACCTAGTTGATTATTTAAAATCCATATTACATACTAGCATAAGATACCTATTTGTATTATTGGTAATAACTAATCAATTTTTACTATCCATGCATCCATCGTCCCTTTGAGGTCAATTCACTGCAGGACAAAGGTGTGTCCTCATGGGTGTTTTTGACAATAGTCTCCAGCCGACCCCGCCACACATTGGTCCACAGTTAGTGTAAAACTTGTAAAGGAAGACATCGCTTAACATTTTGTGAATTTTATCTCATAGACACTTCTTACGACATCCAAGAGGAGAGGAGTGGTGCTATTTAAGAGCTACAATATTAAAACTAACTTATTTAAACTTATATACGAGTAGGTTTATATGTATGAAGCATATGCTGATTTTATATTATGTGAAAAAACAATTGATACCCAGAATATCATACATGCTGATAAGAAATTGACTTTCAAATTTAGTGACCTTTTTAAATGCCTGTAGGAGCGGTAATTTAGACAGGTAGGTAATGTCTGAAAGTTACACTGAAATATCTCTTTTTATTAAATAAGTAATTCGAATGGCTAAAAATCTATTCTATGGATTCTGATGTTTTTAAATTGCGTTATCTACTTGATATTTCGGTTCAATAATACTTCTTGTTATCCGTGAATAGGTCACTGCTAAGTCAAATAGTTTCGGCTATGTCCGGACACTGGCATTACAATTTCAAAAACTAGCGTTTTTTGTTGCCTGCGCAGGCGCCGATTCGCTGATCGACCGTGTTCTCAAGTACAAGAAATGACACAGCTACAAAGATCAAATGAACAAATGCCACATAAATTGCATTCTGTCGATACAATGCGCTTCCGTCTCGAGTCTCCGCTAGCAAATAAGATTCGCAAAAAATTACTATGGACTATCTATTCCCAATTAATCAGATTTAAACTGGGTGCCACGTATTTTGCGAAAAAATACGCATCTCTAGGCACGTTGTCTGGTACTTTGTACCAATCTTACTATCGTATTTATAAGACAAGTGATTATAATTTAAATTCGAAATCCTTTTGCATAACACAATGAAATGAAAACTAAAATCTTTTAATAACAAAAGAAAATAAGAATGATTTTCTGTTTGTAATGTCTAGAGTTGGTAGAGCCACTTGCATTCATAAGCGTAGAAATTACCTTAAGCAATTTACATGTATCGCATATCGCATAGTATTTGTCTAACAGTGTGGTGGGCATTGATTCTGCAAGAAGTTGGCTACGTAACTCAATTAGCGGCGATTGATATCAGGATAAGCACATCCCTTATAAAAGTTATAACAACTCGTTACATAAAATAAGTGAATGGAAGACTCAAAACAACTGTTACGTTCACATGATTGCTTTATCTACAATTACATACTCATTATTGTTACTGTTGTAATTAAATTACTCTTCAATGGTTACCACTTGCTGTCAATTTTATCAGCGAAAACGTCTGAACATATGCCGTCTGATAATAATAAAATTATCGAACCTAAACGTCACCAGATAGCATTACCATTCACATATGAAGATCTCGGTCAAATCATAACTTTCTCTCTCATGCGATAAAAACAAGAGTTTTGTCCAAAAACAAAACAGATGCAAAATTAAAACAACATCTCAAAATACAGGTAATACCTACTTGCCCTAAAATGGGTTTATTTCTTAATATTTTTACTTATTTAAGCATCTATATATACATACATATATATATCTACATAATTATGTCTGTTTGTTTTCATAGGCAGATCACAGTGGTGATAGAATAATGATATATTGGTAAGTAATGTAAGTAAACTTAGTATACTTACATTACTTACCAATATCTCATTATTCTAAAGTTAATATTTTACCTATTGATGAATTTCTTAACATGTTACATATAGGTACAGATAGATTGTAATTAGTATTGTAGTAAAACATTCACTCAACAAATTGACTCTTTTACTTCCCGCCTAATAAATAAAATAAACCATGACATAAGTAAATATTGATTGAATAAGGACTCATAGAAATTGATATTATGGATACACATGGCACATGAATAAAAATCAATTTGTGTATCACTCGTTCATTGTCGACGCAACAATTAATGCAAATATTTGTATTATATAATTGTATTTTAATAAACAGAAACCGGATGTACCTACCGACCATACACAGCTTTCAGATTCCGTATAAAAATAAAACATATCTTCACTTATCCAATGAAATAATACTGTATGGTAGGTCAGCGACTGTTATATGTGATGCTTCCTTTGAAATCAATTATTGGTCAACAGTGAATCGAATGCGCACACGAAGGGTTCCGTACCTCCAAATATATATTATGTTTAGTATTTGTATTCATGGTTTATAGAATCGAAAAATACCCTTTGCTAGTACGGGACACCCTTTAATTTGTACCTTTTCTATTTTTAGTATCTATTGGTGTAGGGGCCATACCAATATAAATAGGTACACTATGTAATAATTTCAACATACAGCCGTCAGAGGCTCTGTAGTAGGGTTCTGTTTTTACTTTTGGGTAGATACGGAACTCTAAAAAGTAAAAGGATTAGAGTGCCAAATTGACAAGATTTTCGATCAGAGTAGATAGATTACAGTACTCACGACTATGCGACATTGATGTTATGTAGCGACACACAAGCGATTGCGTTAACTAATTAGACATATCCGCTAGATCTACGACATAATAAATGATAGATCTATAGAAAGTTATTCCAAACTAGCTGTACTTACGCTGCGGTTTTGATCTCGTTTAATTTTTGAATTGCATCAATAATTAAATAATCAATAATATGTTAGCCATGAAAAATGTAGAGCCTAACTACTCTATTTTTTTATATTTAAGCCTAACGATAAGGCAGACGAGCTACCTGATGGAAAGTAGTCGCCTATGGACATTTGCAACACCGCCTATACATCGCCGGATCTATATACACATAATATAATACTATCTACGTTTATTTAACAATAATGTAGAGTCGACTTGTATTCTATTTAATAATAAAAACGAAAATCTAAAACACTTTAAATTAAATCTTTAAATAACTACTTTTATTTAGATAACCATTTACTTGTGTAAATTGTATATTTAAATAGAAAAAGTATGCATACAAAACTTATTTAATGACTTCGCGTAAAAACGCGTTCAAGCCCGACACTTTTTATCATACCGCGGCTTTTTGAAACAAGGTACCGTTTCTAGGTCTAACAAGGTTCATCACGCGGTTCTGTCTGCCGCATTCCTTGTATACAATTATTCAACTTTTTAGGATACCAGCAGCCAACGAGCATGCAATCCACCTGATAGTAAGTAGCCACTGCCAACTGTGGAGAAATGTGATCATGCTCATATAAGATAAAATTCCTATCTGAGGTCGAACACAGATGCTATGATATCCTCTGAGGACTAAATTGGAACGCCTATGCATGTCTTCACATCGCCACACCCTTCAAATCAGAACACAGCTGCGCTACCTTTCTGATCTGGCGTCAACGTATTTCGCCTCTTTAGATTTTTGCACTACTAAAATGCACTGTTAAAATGCATTCCATACTAATGCAGAATTTTTAAAGTGAATAAGTATTTCTCTAAACAAAGATCCTGCCTATTAAAATAGTTTTAAACGGCTAAAAAGCGTAATACACAACCAAAAATAATACATTTTAATTTGTTATTGATTAGATTAGCTGTTATTTTTTGTATTGGAATATAGGTATACTTTTTAAAAAAAAAAACATAATTGCCAACATACTATTCCCCATAGACTAGGTAGTTATTTTGTTCACCAAAATTACTCGGTAGTCTGAACAAACATACCAACAAAATATAAAACAGCGCTATTTACGTTTCGTGCAGATATGCATTTGAGTTTAGAAAATGGCATTAGAAAATTGATTCAAAAAACAGACAGACGCTCCAATTTTACTTAAGTCTTTGTATACATAGTAATAGTACCTGTACAATGTACATAGTATGAGAAATGTCGATTCATTGGTTATAAAAGCTGTATTGTTATAGCACATTGTTCGGTCATAGAACTTATCGCCTCAATTATTTTTTCTCTTTGTTATTGCGTAATTAAACTATCTATACGAATGAGTGGATACGCGTTAGTAGCATTGTCTGTTGTCAAATCAAAATTGAGTACAATTCCAATCGCATTTTTTATGCACCTTTGAATTATTTACACCACTTGCACGGTAGAAGACAAAGAGATTGAATATACATAGTTATGGCTAGTTAAATGATTTTGATAGAGCATCATATTGCATTAAAATAAGAGTTTATGCGCTTCATAATTGAAATGTGTACGTACAATTTGGCCGTAACGACTACCCCGTATAGTACCTACTGAGCGGCGAGTACGCTGAGCTTTAGTTTACGATAGTGATGTGCGCACTTCACATGTTTCAACGCCACGAATTCGATTTTATTTGTAAGTTATACGTAATAATGAAACGATCGCGTTAAAATTACATATGGACAAAACTTGAAAAAATAAAAGTGACGAATCTAAGACGCCTATGTATAGTCGTTACATAATAATAGGCCTATTTTGGCACATCCCCATGTCACAAAAATTGTAGTAACATTGTATAAACGTATTAAGACGTAATTGCATAGGCCAATACTTTAAGACGTAAAATTAACAAGACATGTAAACAAGAGAAATTAGTATAGTTTATAAATTATATTAAAATTCTTTTTTCAATCAAAATAAGTCATGAAAACAATTTATTTCTGCTTAACAACAGCAGTGTTAAGCGCTGCTGTACTCGGGTTTTAAAAGGTAAGAGAGACATAATTATCGAGTCGTTTCAACTAACTAAACAGGGGGAGTAATGCATTTGTGGCTAACCGTAAGTAAGAATTATTTTATTGGGGGTTGATAACAAATAACCATGGACAGTAGTGGCTACTATCTGTTGGACTACGTTATCTATTTGCTGCTTCCATATTATAAAACTACCCCATCCCTAGCTTTAAACGTGTTCTATGCGGGACTTGAAATAATTCCCCGTAAAATTACCGATTTTGAAAAATGTCTGTAAGAGCTACATATATACTTAAGGCTATTGTCTACTGAATTGTAAAAATAAATCGTAGAAATTACCTATAGCATAATTTGGCAGAGCCTAACAGAATTATGACTATGAAACCTAATTTTCTAATAAGATCTAATGTAGGTAATAACCGACTGTAATACTGAACATTCGTAGCAAAAACGCTTAGGCACACATACTTCTGACAGAACCATCAAAGTATACTTGTTATGATTATATATCTATGAAAATTACCCTTCTAATTAACTTTAAACATTTCTCCTGTGGGTAACATTGAGATAAACTTATTTCATGTTAGCAAGGTGACCGGCTCCGCTAGCCCGGCCACCTGTGAAGGGGAGTTGGTGTTACTAGCACGAGCAATGACCTTAGATTCGATCATTTGATACCTAATTAGATTTTAAAGTTCACGTTTTATGGTTCGATGCTTGAGAAGTTGAGATTTAATACCAATATTATTAAAAACTAAGTACCATGTTTTTTTATGAAATGCAAGTTAGTAGGCGCAAGTGCTTGTGGCGTATTACGGTTATAAGATTAAGATTTGTTAGACTTGTGAAAAATGACACTAAAAAAATATTATTCTAATTAAAATCAATATTCAACCTCAATTGTCGCACTGGTGGGCATAGGTCCCATCTCAGAGTAGGAGTTCACAAACTACAGTGATTTTAAGACCTCTTTAAGGCTCCATCTTCATTTAAGCTTTCATCACGATTTTCTACGTCGTTACAGCAAGTAAGATTAATTTCTAATAGGCACATTAGTACATATCTTTGAAAAAATTGAGATACGGGTCTGGTATTCGAACCTCACCCTCTCCCTCTGAGAAGCTTAGATTCATCCACTAACATATTACTATGTATTTACATTCTGTTCTTGTAAATCAATCAAATTGATGTAATATTTTTTGATACGAAGAATAAGATAAGAATTCTAGAGAGAGCTCGGCCACACATGCGTAGCTTGTGATCTCTCTAAGTTGTTAAATGATTAGGTAATTATTTTATTTGGTTGTTGTTGTATGTTGTTGTTGTATTGTAGTATATGTAACTTAATAGTATATATTATAAAAAGTCCCATACTATGATTCATCAAAATACCTAAGTATAGTTACCTACTACTTTTTGGATAGATACCTAAGTGCTACAAATAATACTTATTTATGTGTCGACATGTTGCGAAATCTAGCCATGGCTCATACTCATAATATTACAAAATTATTGAGCAAAAAGTAGCAACAAATACTAAGAGATAAACTTTAACTAAGTGCTTCTTCTGTGACCTATACCTAGGGTTCCGTGACCTAATGGCAAAAAGTCACGCATATAATCATACGAGTTAATACAACCATTTTAGTTGGAATCTATAACCATGCGATACAAAATGTATTTATGTAATTTACCCAAACTTAACTTTAATTTTTTTTCTAAAATCTTTTTTCAATACTTAAGTAGGAATTAGGAATTATTTTTCTCTATAGGTAGATACTACAAGTACTACTAGTTGCTAAATTAAACATAGTGTTATTTTGAATTTAGCAACTACACTATGCGTGTTATATTTCTGCTACACAAAGCTAACTACATATGCGTGTTATATTTCTGCTACACAAAGCTTGTATCCATACATATTGTTGCTCACAATTAAATGTAAATAATAAATATAAATAAATAAGTAAATAATAAGAGTAATGAGAAATCCTATCTCACAATCCTCCCGGCTACGGAACCATTTACCTACCATATATAGTCCGACATGTGCAAACATAAGTCTCCGCTTTTTTAGTTACAAAAAATATGATTGTAGTAAAAACTAGCGAAGAAGCACTAGGTAACTTATTCGTAGTAATTTAAATATAAATTTTAAATATGTAGAAAAGCTTTAGAAATTACTTATTAATCACGAAAATTACCAACTTTAAAATGTTTTTAACTACATTTAACGTTCCCTCTTCTCTAATAGTGATTGAAAGAAACATAACTTCAATCGAAAGTTATACAAATATTTTCGCGCCCACATGTTCGAAGTTTGAAGGTTGGGAAAAATAAAGCGAGAGGTTCAGTGGCGTAAGCTCAGGCGCCCCAGTTCCACACAGAGGAGCTGGCGGCTGCCCGCTACCCGCACGCCACCGCGACCGCAATCGCGTCTTCGCGTTTCATTTCCACGCTTTTCCGAACGCAACCATTACCGTTACGATTTGAGCTTCGTTCTCGTGGGAATAGACAATATATTAATTTTCAATGAAATAAAAAACAAATTAACTTTTTTTAGTAACATAATATAATAAAAATGTTTAATAAATACAAAAATGTGTGGTGAAAGTTTTTAAATGATACAATATAGGCACAATATGTTTTATAGTTTTAGAAAACGAACAATTTTAGTGACAATATTTGCGTACACAACTTTGTGTGTGTTTGCTGGACCGTTAAAGATGGAGTTGAGTACAGATTTTCCCGTTCATATGGATCTACAACATCAGAAGAAATTAGCAGAAGATGTATGCGAAGAGTTAGCAGTGGTAAGCATGTCATTGAAATAATTCTTCGTTATGATATTTTTATTCCTGGGTTACTCAATAAGTTAGAGTTTTGTTTTTAGTAAACACAACTCCCTACTCCGGAGCTTTAAGTGACCGATGGTAGTGACCGGCACATATCTCCTTATCACTAAAAGCAAGAAAAAGTTTCAAAAATAATTTAAAATGGTGTTTTTGATCAAATTTGTTTTTAAATCCATAAAAATACAAAACTTTTTAGAAATTGAGATTATATGTTATTTTACATAAACTAACTACCTTATTAAAATTACATACATTTTAAATAATTTAGATGTTAACTAGTAGCATCAGTTATCCTTTTTAATATCAATTGCATTTCCCACGTAGCTCTACCGATACCGTTCCACAAGTACGGTTTTGAGCAAATGTAGAGTTCCATTTATACGCAACAAACAATTCCGTTAATAATTTCATGGAGCATCTGTTACTGTTAAGTCTTATTGCTTGAAAAATTAAGATTGAAATAGGAAAAAATCTAACTATACCAAAACTTAGTTTCTTATTTTTAAGATGAATTTAAATTTAACATTTTTTTATTTTATTCACAGTGACTATTTTTACTAATTATGCTCCTAAAAATTAAAGAGTAAATAAAATCATACGAATAAAGGATATAGTTACATTTAAAAAGTAAGGAATTAAAATTACCATTTTAATTAAAATAAATATCATTTAGTGATTAAAGAAACGAATAAAGCTTCTTTAGTAGTAGATGGACTCTACTATTGGCCTACTGTTTAAAAAAATGCAAGCCACACATAAATGATAAAACCTGGAAGCATTAGAGGTGACCTTACTTAGCTATCTCCTAAATAGCTACTCCAAACTGCGGTATACACGATATCAAGATAATCCTTAATCAATAGGCCGAATATTGACACCATATGTTATGCACTGGACATAATACGCCTCTCCTTAATTAATACAATATTGACAAATTGCAATTTCATTCAAAATAGTTCAAATATGTTTATGAAAGGATACTTTAATATTTCTGTATATCAGATATTGCTTTTATAACAGTGTTATTAAAAAACGGCTAATTAAAATAGTTGATGTAAACGTGATATTGATCACGTACATTATTAAGTATAGTTTTTAGTAAGAATCGAGTTTAAGACAGTATTTGATTTCGTGTTTTCTACCCAATAAGAAATTATGATCGACAGTAAATACTAACAAATTGTTCAATACATTATTATTTAAAATTGCCAGATGGTTATTTATTTAATTTTTGCGTTCGATTAGTTTTATTTGTAAAGATAACATTGAAATAAGGTCTTTCGTCGTCATCTACATTTTTTTAGATACTTAACAATAACATTTTAGGTAAAATTTAAGGTGTACAGAAATATTTGTAGGGACGCTAACGGAATGCACTTCATAAAATTGTCGTACTTATTGACGTCTATAACTTATACGCACAATTATCTTTTGATTATGAATTCGGTAAAGGTTGTTTCCAAAATAAGATAACCCAAAACATAATTTACTGATAAGCGGAAAGAGACCGTTTCATTAGGTAGATCCATCTACGTACTACTTTTCAATGAGGGCTAATTCGGCGTAAATGTTGATAAACAGGTCACAAGCTCACATGGCAGCGTTGCAATGACTCAATCACTGCAATTGGACCGCCAAAACACCGAAATCGTCATAATTCACAAACACGCATGGAACGCAGTTCAGTTTAGAAGTCTTTCCACTTTCTTCCTTGTAACTGATGGTTATTCTCAGAATTTGTGCTACTTAACAAGTGTGACATTTTTATTTTCGTCCCAAACGCTAACTAATTAGTACTATATGAAATATTTGTTTCGGCGTAAACAATCGTTACTCAGGTCGAAATACCAATCAGATTACTATTCTAACACCCACACTTTTTTAATGATAAATTCTGTATGATGCCAAGAGTAGCTCTCTTAAATAGGGTAAAAAATAAAAGCGAAGAAAGTCTACACAGATAGGAGAGATTTAATTTAAAAAATAAATGTTATTGGACTTTTTTTACTCTGCGAACGAGCCTGCAGTCCACCTAATGATAAAAATACCCCCCCCCCCCTTCCTAAAATTTTTTGGCTTTTACTCTTACTAGTCCCGTGATACGCAAGACCACGAGCGAAAATCAACACGATGTTAAAAAAAAAGATAAGAAATAAAAACGTTTTAGTTACCCTGTCATAAAATAAGTTATAAATTAATAGTTATCTTTTTATATTAATTTCTATTTTATTTTAAAAACACAACTGATTTCATTTTCAGAATTCGACAACGACGTGCAAGAAGAAATTATTTGGTAAGTCTATAAAACCATCTACATCTAAAGTGTAGCTTCTACTATTACCAACTACTGTCCCAATGCAGGGCACTAAATGACAAAGGAATCATGTAGGTTTTCTCACAATATTATTGAAGCCCACATAAATTCGAAAAAAATCGTTGGATGCGTGCCTTATTCCGAATTGGAAATTCATACTCTAGGCCACTGCTCTGGTGATTTATTTCCTACTTTAAATGTATAATTCCAGAACATGGTGGAAACTTCGGCGAGCCCCCGCCTGAATTGCAAATCAGGTGTCAATCAAAACAGGGCGTCTGGTTTGGAACAACTCCTACTGAAAATTCTCAAGTTGTCATTTTAGTAAGCGAAGAAAATCAAGAGGAACCGGTATGTTCAAATATGTTATTATAAATTAAAAGACCATTTAAACATTATACTTCGTTAAATAAAAGTCGATATTAAAAGGCAAATTATACTTAACAAAAATTTAAAAAAAAGAGGTACGAACTCTCCTTGCAAGTTTGACTCTCATTTGGCAAATTTAAGCTTTTGTTCAGCCCATAACACTGCCAAAAGTAGCTTAACTATAATGCAACTCATGGCTAATTTTCTTTTCAGATAATATTCAGTGTGATAAATGAAATCGATAGCACCGACAATGCGACAATAAGTTATCTTTTTACTGGGGAACTAGAGAAGAATCTAATATTTTGGACAACTGCCATGGACAAAGACGGTGGACACTCCGCATGGGGAAAGGGCCCTGTCATTCAACCTTGGGAGGAAGTTATCCAACATTTAGAAGAAAGGAAATATGACATTAAAAGAGAATTCCTTTTTAACACGTATCAAAATGGAACGTTTCTTATTGAAGCAATATTTTCTTGGAATACCAGTGATGGTGAGTAAGTTCTACTTTAAACCACTAATTATCACTGTTTTTAATATGATACGTGTAATACATACCTTACCTTTATGTGTTGTAGTCAAAACGACGTTCACGTTTTAGTTATAAAATTTTTATATTTTCAGTTCTAGATTCGTGCTTCGACGTGACAAATACGTGTAATAAAGATACCCAGGGCAACTCTTTATACAAATCAATAACGGTAAGTTTCTCGTGACTGAAATGAATCAATATATATTTAAAATAAAGGCAGGCGATACCGTAGCCCTTTTCTGTTCCCGGAACTATAGGGGCATATTTGCAACCCCTACGTAATCGATTTACCTACAAAAGGTTCTACAATTTTTTATCTGCTGCTGTAAGTGTAATTAAAATAAAGTAATATTTAGTGATTTTCAAAAATTCTTTCAGCCAAAAGACGAGCGCTGGTTGATCGTGAGCCGGCTACCACTGGACGACACCTGTACCTTCACGGTGAAAGGCAAATACGGGACAACCTCGCTTGAATACAGCACGCCTGAGTGCTACCGACTGCCTGGCTGCCAACCACGTTAGTAAATAAAGCTTAGAATAATTCATTAGAGGACTTAGAGGACAATATCACCTCAACTAACATAGCTCCAGAATGATACGACTTGGTAGGTAATAAACTTTAATAAAGTTTGTTCAATAAATAGGTATAGTTATTTCTCCTAAAGCGATTCCAAAATAAATGATGGAAAAATATATAAAATCAATGTAGCAGTTACTTCAGAAAAATTCTGGCTAATTTAAATCTCCAAACTCATAATGTCGTGAAATACAGCGTGTACCGTGAACCTGTAAACCGTGATTGAAGATCTAACTACATGTGCATATGTCACACCAGAATGTTGGGTTAGTTTAAGCTCTAAATCTCATGGTCTTCATATTATTTCTACTTTAGTAAAAAAAGAAAAAAAAAAACTAAAATAAATATTTTATTTTATTACAGTTCCAGCGATAATAAAACCGAACGTAAGCACCAGTGAAGATGATGATGGACTTTGGATAGTCGAAGTCCGATGGGAAAAACCAAGATACGATCAGGACTTCTACAACATAACGTTATTCACCGATGACAAAGCAACGCAAAACATCACAGAACCAGGGGTAAGTTGCTATGCTACTATACAAAAGGAATATTTATACCTATATGCGTGAACAGTTTGACGAATAACTTGCCCAACAATCACGAGCATCTAAAAGTACCACATGAATATAGGTGCATACCTACCGACATTATGCGGAAAGCGGACACGCAAATATTGGGAAATTATATGTATAGCTTAAGTTAGTCCCGCACAAGACGAATCTAATGATATCCTATGCGTTAATTAAAGTATGTCAAGACAATTTCAAAGCATTTGGTCTATTGAGCGGGAAATGCAAAATGAAATGTGAAATGGGGCAATTATGAAATACATTCATAATTGCCCCTTCGTTTAAAAACATTAACCATCTTTTGACGCAGTCGGGTAAAAAACTCCTGAAAGAGCTGACATCAAATTACAATAATAAATAATAATATAATAAGACATTGTTTCTTAGCGAAATATAACTCCAGTGTTCATTAATAATAACTACAGTATTTATTTTTATGCATTACGTTTTAATGTTATAGAATTCGACCGGAACAACGTTCAGAAGAGTTGTTGGGGAAAGATCCTACAGGGTAGAAGTGACAGCCGTCCTTGGCAAAGCCAAAAGTTTTAACATTGATCAAGGTTATTTCCCAGGTTAGTGAATCTCACGTTTTGATTAAAATTTTCCTCTCCAATTTACTTTTTTTTTAATATCCGCTGATGAGACCTAACAACTCACCTAGTGCTATCCAATGATGATTAAAACTAAAACCGATGGCTTGAGACCTTTTAGATTTAGCTACTAGCTTCTAACGCTCGGCTTATCATCCATTGTCATCCTAAATAAATTCGAGCGTTATCAATGGGGGTTAACAGTTTTGAAACTTAGTCTTAAGATTTGACGCTTCCATGAACACTAACTTCCAGGACAAGTTAAACAAAAGCTCTTAATAAACTAGTTTTTCACAATCGCAGTGAGGATAGACGAGTCGAAGGGTATGGTGATCGGGCTAGCGTGGCTGGCGGCGCTGCTGGGCGCGGTGGGGGCCGTCGCGCTCGCCGCGGGCCTGCTGTCCTGGCGGCGGTGGAGACATGACAAGAGGACGGGGCAGTACTATGCGGTAACTAACTGCTGTTCACATTAGTGGGTGATTATGAGCATAAATGGGTCGAAGGGTATTGTGATTGGTCTGGTGTGACTGGCGGCGCTCGCCGTTGTAGGTAAGACGATGAAGACATGACAAGATGATGGGGCAGTACTATGCGGTAATATGTTCAGGAATTATCAGAGTCAAGGAATTTGGATGGAGAAAAGACGAGGATGGAAGCGAGTAGTGTTCTCTGGTTGCAAATATAACACCTTCGAGAAAATCTCGTTAACAAAGTGATTTTATTCGATCACCGTTACCGTTCACATGTAGAAGCAAGCATTGGTTTTTGTGCTAAATAATTCTAGACTTTGACTAGATTCGCCATAAAACCATCCGAAATAAAACTAATAATTTGATTTTTTTTCTTAAAAACATAGGGTATCCAAGACAAGCCTATAAAGTTCAGCGACGCGGACACAGTGCAGGATTTAATCGTGGAAGACCAGTGGGAGATTCGACCGGAAAGAGTGCTTCTTCACGAAGTCATTGGTGAGGGAGCCTTTGGAGTTGTGAGAAGAGCAACCCTTCTGCCTGGATCACGGGAGGTCGCTGTGAAAATGTTAAAAGGTTTGTGACGTTACAAATACCATAACCTACTCGTATCTTCATAATAAGTAAAGGGCCAACCTTTATAATCAGAACATTGAAATTGTACCTACTTAGCTAAAATAGATGTGGAAGGTGTAGGTTACTTACGTACGTTACTTCTGGCTTTACTTCTAGATTTTAAAAGTAATTTGTCACCGAAGCTCTAAAAAAAATCTGCCCGAAGTCAAATTATTGTATGGCCATTACATTCAAGCTACGTATTAATGTTTAATTTCACAGTTAGTGCTAGTTAACACCGAGGCCAATGTAAAGCTCGTAATAAAACGTTACACTGCCAGAGTTCCCGTCTTCGGAGGAGGTGCGGTCGTTCATAGCGGAGGCGGAGCTGATGAAGAGCGTGGGCGCGCACCCGCACGTGGTGAGCCTGCTGGGCTGCGCGCCGGGCCGCCGCCCGCTGCTCGTGGCCGAGTACTGCGCGCGCGGCGACCTGCTCTCCTTCCTCAGGTCACACATGTACAACTATCAATATATCATCAACCCGAGAGATTTATATATAATCAAGATTCGCCCGTTCCATTCTTCAGACGCGCGAACCTATGTTTGCCTTTTAATTAGATACTTTCGCTAGACTGCGGCTCGTGTGACAGA
>DWPV01001387.1:0-21003 GCA_018251915.1 Urbanus proteus proteus | reverse complement strand
GAAATCTAATAGCCTGGACATTTTCAGCAAGTAAGTAATTAGGTAGTGATACTGATTATGCTATCGTTAAATTATTGTTAAACATTTATCAACGTTAACGGAACTGAGTTACGCAGTCAGTCCTCGCTGCATATAATAAATTCAAATCAAACCGAATAGTTATAGCGCAGCCAAGTCGAATAGATCCTAGGGGATTATGCAGGAATTTGGCGGATTAAACGTTCATTACTGTTGTTCCGTAACTTGCCAGGCATTGCTGGGCTCAGCGAGATTTATCAGGATTCACCGATCAAAACATCTCAATCCATATTTTGAATATACGATTATTTTATGTTAATAAAGTGTGCGGGAACGCCGCGGCTTTGAGAAAAACATTCTCTTACTTTTATGCTCGTTTCGTATGCATTATACCCCTGACTCTTATGGCTCGAGCGATCAAACGTTGCTTGCAAGTATTACCAAATAAAGGATGCTTCCTGTGAAAGTATTCTTGAAAATAATAACGTTATGGCGTACTTAGTCCGCAACGAACGATAAAAGATTTTTAAAAAATCTGTTACCTATTTAATTTTAAATTTAGTAAATTAGACCGTAGCCATTTCAAAATTGTTTTTTGAATGTATTTTTTTAATATTGTCGCAGTAAAACTAGTCAGTATATCATTTGTACTCTTAACGTGTAATTTTTTAACTTACTGTTATGTACTTGACAAGAAATTTACGAAGCAATAACAGTTACGATGGGCTTATAGTTATATGCGTTTCTGTCATTTCAACTTGATAACGTACCTCCCTAATGGCTACAATAAGACCTTTAATCGTATAAAAAGAAACATTATTAACAGTAATACAGTTTTCTGCAGCAATTACTTAAGAAATATTATATCCGCTTTGTTCTTAGCTCATTCTTTTTATTTTTTTCAGTCATAAGTCCTTGCAATATCAATTTATAAACGCCGTCGCTCGCTTATGAGTTCTGGGAAAACAAAAGGTATGAATAATTCTGTATGGGTCCGTACTTTTTTCTCTCGAAGTAATATTCTAGGAGAAAAACAATTAAAATAATCCTGTTATTTTTACATAAAACATTATTTTTTATATTAAAATTAGTGCCGTTTCATGCCATACATGCTACGATACATTAATGTTCCAACTCTAAGATGTCTTATTTATTTATTATACACACACTAATGTAGATTTATGTATGGAATATTCTCAGATAAGGCTAATAATACCTGGGGCTCATTACAGATGTCCATGGACGGCCGTGGCGCTTCCCCGGGTGGACTGAATGCTCGTTTGATACTTCTGTTAGGTATAAAATAAAAAAAGTACTAAACGCATATACCTACCTAATTTCAGAAACTCATACGGAACTTGAACCCCAGATCTCATAAGAAGTTTCTAAGGTACCACTCATGTCATTAAGGCTATCATGGCTCACGCTTAAATATTTATGTTTAAATTAGTATTATAAATGCTAAAGCATAATTATAAATTGAATATTAAATTGCTTACGCTCAATTTATTAACGTCCAATTTCATTAAATATTTATTACGTTGTTGATGAGCGTAGTAATTAGTAGTTTATATTGACATTATATATCACAAAACCCAATTTGTCTAATCCTAACATTGAACATAATCTATGTTTTCTTTTCATTTACTTTACATCTACAATACGTACTTTAAGGTACAATCGCAGTAACTTCTTTCGTTTTTAATCGATAAGGATTATTTAAATTCAATTATAGAAATACTTGCAGATTAGAAATGTTCATAAACTAAAAATAGTTTAAAACCGTAATGAGCATTCAGCATTTCCATAATACATTCTTCAAGAAAGGAAATAAAATGAATGCCACCTTGTCTTCGTGAATTATTTCCAATCGCAGTTTGAAGAGAAACCTTATTTGCCGCGGCACGATTGCCGGATATCCGCCGGCTAATGGCGAAGTGAGCGCTGACAAATGGAGCTGCTCTCATCTTCCAATAGCGCTCAAAGAATACTTTTGCAGATGCTCAATGCGCACTAAAACTTTCTTATAAATTCTAGCAATTTAATATTTGATGAAACGTGTCTCTAAACTTTAATCTCTATCGATATATAAGCTGTTGGGCGAATTAAAGCAAATGCGATTGCGAATCGCTCTGATGTGGTGTCATGCGGCGGCTCCGACTAACGTGAACGCGATCCGGCCTTGTGATTGCCACTCTCATTTAATATTGGTAAATGTATGTAGATCTGTGTCATTGCATGATTTTGTTCTATTACCAAATCGTGCGAAAAAATCAAATCAATTAAATACGTTCTCTTCACCTAGCTCCGCACGGCATCGCCACAGATATCGTTTTGGGACATCTTGACATTCCAATAGGTATTGACTATTCGTTGTTGTTGCGCAGCACCGCGCCGCTTTACAATCGTTCACGTAGTAGCCCAACTACTATCTTCTTTACTATGCTCTAATATCAGACTATATTTTGATCAAATAAGTGCAGACTTTTCATCGGCCGATAGTTGGGTCGTTTTCTTAATTAGTATTAGGTATAGATACGCAATTATCGGCCAATACTAAATCGCTGTAAAGTGCGCTGTAATATGCATCTCATCAAAAACATAAATGTAAAAATAAAAGAACTACAATTTAAGCCCATGTGACTGGAGAAAGTCCATAACTATTGACTGAGGTGGAGAATTTATGAAGTTAGTGCTTGTAGTGTTAAGGTGTGTAGAAATAGCACATTGGCTTCTACCTGAGATCTGATAACTTTTTGATAGCGCGTGACATCATAACATTGTCTCCGTAACATTGGCTTATTTTTACATTTATCTTTTTGATGAGATATAGATTTACATAAAGAAAAACATATTTTTAATTTATATCCTAATTTAGTAAAAAAGAAATTAATATTCATTTGATATCGTTGTAATAACATCTTTGTCCTCATCATTTTGTGTATATTTTTCATAAGTCAAATTCCACTTCGTTACACGAGATTTTTAAAAAGTATTATAATTCCTACAGCGGAATCCATTCCAAGAAGCGACGCTTGAGAAACTTAGTTTAGTTTAATAAAGGTAAAGAGCACAGAATAAATTTTGTCTAATTTGCATTTCGTTGAGAAAGTAGATCGATGTACAGACGGACGTTCCTTCGCGAATTTATTATTATAAGTATCTTGTACATGCAAATTGCTAAGTTTCTACTTGAAATTAAGTTGAAGATGTCTTAAGTGCCTCTTTGGGTTTCTCTCTTGCATTTTCAAGTCATTTTCATTGTATCGTAACATTTCAACTCCTTGAGGTAAGTAGGTACTACTATTAAGCTATAAAGGGCTATTAGTTGTGGTGACTAGAATGTGAGATGAAATTTTTTAAGCCGTTTTTAGTTTGTCATTGTCTAAGCCGGGGCGACACGGTACACGGTCATTCGGTTATTCGTTGGTTCGGTTATTCGGTAGTTTGGTCATTCGGTGGTACGGTCATTCGTTGATTCGGTCATTCAGTCATTTTGTCATTTGGTGGTTCAGTACGGTACAAAATTCAGGAAATTGTCAAAAGCTTTAATTAGGCCTCCGTCAGAAGAGGTCTATGATCAACAGTGGACCTCAAAAGCCGGATATTAATGGATAATAGTGATAGTGGCCATCCCACCTTAATTTTTTTGGGCATCCAAAGGTACCTTCCACAGGAGTCCTCCGGCGCCATGTCCCAACGGGCCCAATCCCAGGCAAGCACAACGCTCGCCGCACCAGTATAGTGGCCACCCCACCTATTTGTACTAAGTACTAATAGTTTTCTTAAACACTATTATATTCTAGTTTGTAGGGGGTATTTTTTATAAAATTGGGTAGCAAAGGAGCATACAGCTCACCTAACGGTAAGTGGCCACTACCGCCCATGGGCATCTGTACTCACCCTTGAAACCAGACCACAGCAGCACTTTCTACCACCTTCGGCTTCGTGTAGTGGAGAAGAAACGCTTGTACGAATCTTTCTTAAGCAGTTCATAGCAGCAATACATTTGTTGCCAAACTCAAAACCAAAAAATATAATATAACCTATTGGAGGCATTCGTGTTTGTTACCAAGAGCCTGAAACAGTATCTACATACGTAGATATAATAGTATTCAAATGAAATGTTTCAGTGACCCAGTCCAGTGACAGATGCGCATAAAATACCGCTTCCATTTTCCAAGGAGCGCCCATACATTTTCGCCTTCGAGACGCCTCATTTACCTTTGTTCTTCTCCATTTCGAGAGTAAAGGTCTTGTTTCACTAATATTCAACAACGAGTTTGTAAAGTTTACGTTTTATTTTTAAGGTGCTAAGGATGCTACTATCGCCTTCATTTCTGTCTAATAACGGTAGTGATAAGTCACAGTATAGACAACGTGGTCAATGCATCTGTGGTCAACCTGAGGTAGGACCTTGATCTCATATAGGGTTGATTACAGATGTCCATGGGCGGCAGTTGCCACTTATCATCAGGTGGACTGCATGCTCGTTTGCTACTTCGACCATATAGAAAAAAAATTCTGGTTTGAAACGTGTGGTAACGAAGACATACCTGTCATATATCTTCCAACGTAGTCCTCAGGGGTAGGAATGTCCCTGGGGCCAACCTAATGTTTTTAAGTTAACACTGATCTTATCTGAGGTTGATTACAAATGTCTTGTACGGTAGTATCTACTTACTAACAGAGTCTATCTGTGCAACTCGGAATATGTACACAAAAAAAACAACAACCATGTGTTGCAACAACATTTTGTGGTTTGCAAGATGTTTCTTAAGTATATCTAGTGTCGCTTGAAGCTTACCTAAAGGCAATGTGACATATTCCATTTTAGAAGGAATAAAACGGTGAAAATTTCGCCGAAAGTGATAAGGTGCTGAGTAATTTTTATGGGCACATTTGCCGTAACAATAATAACAACTCGTAACTAATTAAAAGTGGGACGACTCCGGGGAAGGAGCTTCCTTACCTTGATAATGTATAGTTGGCAAAAAAGTTTTTCAATTTCATAAACTTACTCCCCGTTGTCCCTGTTATATTTTACCTCCATTTTTGATGAGGGAGCGCAGATTTTGTTGTTCTATGCGCTTTACTTTCTTTTGGGTAAGTTGGGGAAAATTGGACTTGTAAAAGTAGCTTATAATATTTAATGATTGAAAATATGTTGCATATAGAAAATAATTTACAAAATGTAAACTATAAGAAGATTGTAATTATTAGCCAAAATTATGGTACCTATTATGGCCTTGTATTCATTAGATATTTTTCATTTTTTAAATAAAAAAGTTTGTCCAATAGATGTATCTCGTTAGCGTTACGCCGTGGTAATTACGTTAACCTAAAAAATATTTAAAAAATCCAAATTAATTAACGACAGGGAGTTGCGAGAAATAAAATACTGCGTAACATTTATGCCTCCTTTTCTGCTGACGCTACTGAAAGACTGCTCTAATTAGCAAGTTGAGAGCTAAATATTACATTTATGATATGTAAATTTAACTGAGCGAGTCAACAACGTTAATCTCGACTTTGTGTTATGGTGTTGAGAGTGTAAATTTTGTTGCATTTTAGAAATATTAAGTTAACTTACTTGTAAGATGGTGCCTTTTATGCAGTAGGTACTTGTATTATCAACAGAACAGTAGTCGCATACTCGACTTAGTTTCTATTAATACTTGCATATGATGTGTAGTTACGAATGTGGTAGAATCATTCGTGGTTCGACTCCATAAGCACCACCGCCACAGTACTTTCTTCTAAATAACTGCAGTTATAAACTGCTGTTACGTAGTTTAGAAAACGACGACAAGAAAAAACAAATAGACATAGGAATATAACTTTGTTTTATAATTATCTATATCAGTGTTTCACAAACTTTTTTGGTGGCTTAGTCCTTTTGAAAAGCGAAATCGCGGGTATCAGTTAGTTTATTAATAAAGTTCAACAACTTTATCGTTAGCTGCATTTTAAAATCGATTAACGACTTCTAGAGGTCCAAACTTGCAACAACTGCGATCCAAGAATACTTAGGTACGGGTCTTAGACGAAAAGTTTAAAAGCATTTCTCCATTATGATGAATATTTAAGATTTTTTATGGTTTTCGAGTTTGAGTGCTATGGTCCCTTCTGCATAGATCCAAGACATGGGATAAGTTTGCTCTTATGATTCTTTTCAAGTTTTCGTCTTTTATGTTACCTAAAGTGAATAAGGAAGTTATACAAAGTGATACATTATACGCTATATGCACATAGCTTTTTTATAAAATTAAGATAACAAATGACCGTACAGCCCACCTGATGATAAGTGGCCACTGCCGTTCATGGATATTTGTAATCAACCCCAGATGATATTCCGGTGTTACCTAAAGGCGATCTGAGCTCTGATGCGTTGATACCCCAGAGGACTAAGTTGGAACGCTTTGGATAGGTATATCTCCCTAACCACACCCTTTAAACCAGACCACAGCAGTACTTACCACTGCTGTAACTAGGTAGACATAGGTGTGGCGATGGTGGCGTCGCAGTCGAACAATAAAGGGTTCTACCAGCATCAACACATCACTCACATCACATCACATTTTATGTTATAATTTTCATAAACCCAAACAAAGATGAGTACAAAATCACTAGAAGTTTGAATACAGTTCAGAGAAGCGTCCCTTTAGTAGGACATGTAAGTTTATAAAAAAAAGTTGATAACAAGCATGTATACCTATATCCTGTAATGTGTTCACTACCTCCCAATGATAACCACGAAAAAAAAGGCTCCATTAAAATAAAGGTTCAGTTTATAAGTTAAGTGTATAATTGCCATTAAATATTTTGTTGTTACCAATCAGAACTAAGTTGTACCTACATAAGTACGTATACATAAATTTTCACTTAATTTAAGAAAAGTACAGAAGACCTAATTCTACAGCCATAAATTTTATTTATGTTTCAAAGAGACACTATCTACTTACTCAATGTAAAAGAAAAACGTGTTCAAAAAGTCATATCTATTCTACAGAGTTACAGAAAACAGTCACCTTCTAGAAATAAAAAGTACTCAAACCTCAGAGCAAGTACTGTGAGAAACAAATGGTTATTTAAAAAGTCATGCTCTATAACAAGTCTCCACAAATAAAGATTTAACGTGGCTTCTACAGAGGCAGCCCGCAATGAGCTTACAAATTATTTATTTACAGCAAACGGCCATCTTCTTGCCCTACCTTTCCGCTTTTATTAGACCTCGTATTTTAAATCTAGGGGCCATTCCGAGTAATATTCTTCATGTCTTGAGACTCAGAAATATTGTTTCAGAAACATCGAGAGATTAGAAATGTAATAACAATGTTGTTTTTATGGATATTTCTATCGTTATTATCAATTTTATGGTCTTTTGTAGTAGTACATATAAACATAATGTAACCAGAAGTGAAAGCCCGAAAGGTTTTAAAGGTTTAAAGGGTAAAAAATGTAAAGGTATATAGGTTGTAAATGACGTGCGCTAAGTTTCCCAATTGGCATTTACGCATTCGTCTCATTGGTGAATTTTGACCCCAATTCCATCAAGTTTCTACAGTAGAATGAACGTGTTAATGATTCTGAATAAAACAGACCAGGTATCTACCTAACTCGAGACCCGAATTTCCTTGCCTATCGCCCTTATCCAGACGCAGCAGCAACATATGAGAGACCCGGGGGGTAAGACGTCCCAACGATCATTATCATTTTAAAAGTAGCTATGCATTTCTTTATAAGCCTCAAATATTTGGTGACTATTTTAGCATACATTTGATTGACTGGAGTAATTATTTCACAGAAAAGTTTCTTCGCTACTTCCTTAAAAAACAATAACTTCCTTCCCTTGAAATACCAAGATGATGAATCAATTGAATTGCTGATTTAACACAAAGTTATGTTCTCATTAGTCCTTAAAAGGATTTTTCACCCAATTAAGAGATGTTTGTTGCTTTCAATATGTGTTCGATAAATTGTCAATTAGGTTAGTCATCATAATACGGAATACCACATTAAATGGCATTTCCGTCGCAATGTGTATTATTTAAAAAGAATATCTAAACAGGTAATCTGATATTTTATTTATTAGATAGTAATTGGGACATTTTCGTCACATCTTGATTACATTTTGGTCCCATTTTGGTCACATATTACCATTATTTACGTAAGATTTTGTTTTATTTTTGTTCAATTTTAAAATAATTTTTTGTGTACAACCGAACAGAGACTCAATTGTAATTGGTTTTAATAAGCCTATAATTAGTGTATCTCTCCAACATTATTTATTATTGAAACAAACAAACCGAGAAGATTAATCATCTTTCTCTATACCCGTATTAAATTTAACGGTTAACAAACAAACACTAATTCCAAATGTAGAAACCTACGTTCCTAGCTTCAAACTGACCCTAGATTTCGATAGGCCGACCTGATATCTCGTCCACAATATCACGAGCTGTGGTATTTTAACAATACTTCCTTTATGAATACGCGATAAAACATGCGAACGAGTCACACATTACCATTGGTGTTTATTTTGAAAAAGTCTCATTAAAATATTTCGTCTATTACGAAGAATTCCGGGACGTTTCTTTTTACGGTGACTGCGTTTGTGGCTAAAAAGTTACATGGGCAAACGACACTAATTGCATGACTCATACGACAGGTAATCTTGAGCCTTATGCTTCAGGAGAAACGATTCTGTTTGTACCGACTTCGAAGGATACGTTAAGTAGCATAATATGAACTTGAAGGATACGTCTATGAAGTGTCATCTGGTATAAAAAACATACCTCCAAGAATACTATCTTTATAACCATCAGCTTACAAGTGGAGGCATCCAGAACAATTAAAGTTATCGCCGAGGGCATTCATTAATAACGTTTTGGGGGCAAAAAATGGATATTTTGTTTACATTTATTAGTGAAGTGGCGAAGGATCATCCATCAAGTCTTGGAAGATGAATTGGGGCGAACAAAGCTAAAGGCCGACGACATTGTTTTAGTTTAACGGCATTTGTTCTGCTGAAGTTTACTAAATCATTCCATTCACTTGCTTAGGGAATAGTTGATGGCGTTATTAGGTCATACTTAACAAGTAAAACTTGGTTTCACTAATTTATTAGGTGAATGTTGGCGTATTTATGTATTTCTTTGTATTGTTATAGAAGTAAGAATTGGACTCGTTCAATTCATGGCGTGCAGTCATTATAACTTAGGAATACTACCTGTAGGTCACTTGTATTAAAATAATAGAACTGCAGGATATGATTGGTTGATTTGTAGAGTTGATTTGTCTAAACAAAGAGATGGACTTCAATCAGTTAGGATGACATTGCTTTGCCTCCAAATATATGGATGAAAGCGTAGACTCACAAAAAATACGTGTCACATAAATAAGTAATTAAACTGGCGATGACAATAATTATAATAAAGTGTTTACAGTTACAATTATAATATTGTAAATTATATTAAAAAATATAGCCACATTTCGACAAAGCGACCAAGGAAAACCCTTTAGAAAAATATTGAAAGAACAAAGCACGCAAAGTATAATTAATAAAAATTCTTAGGAAAGCCGACTCCTAAAACAGTTTTTGGTTGACGAGATTAATGATTATGGCGTTATGAATGGCGTCTTAACTTTAATTATGACCTTTATTTTACCGATAACAGAAATAAATCTAAGAAAAAAATGTAGATTAGCCCTTTGTAGTGTGTGTTTCTTGTTTTGAAATACCTTGTTGATTACACCCGACATTAAAGGAAAAATGTTAGGACAGAAATAGTCAACGTCCTAAAAATTATAAATTAATTAGGCACGTACTAACTTATTACAGAAATAGACAAAATATCTTTGGGTACGGATAAAATTATATTTTACTTTCATTGATACCTTTTCTAGCGGTGGTATTGTAGGTGTAAATCTTTCACTCGAATAAGCACCTAAGAGCTAAGTATTCCTTCCGAACTTTGCACTAAGAGTTCTTAACTAAACTAAATAGCAAAACTTTCAAGATTCTGGGAACATTTTATGGCTCCGCTATTTACTTGAATATTGCAGGTGTTGTACCAATTAAAACATCCGTTAATAGTTCAAAAACACCCTAGCATCGGAAAACGAGAGTCACATTTCTGGCGTATCACACTAACGTTTCATTAGAGGGCACATGCCTCGGCTTCTAAAAAATGATACTTTTTGTATTACAAAAAGTGCCAAATTAACTTTTTAAAGGAAACGATCTGTTTTTGGGGCTGCCACGTGTGACGCGGAGTTGGCGTCAAGTTCTATTTCGGAGGACGCCACATGGTGTTTTGTTGATACATACTTTGTCGTCGAATGTCCCTCATCATTGGGATATGTATTTTTAGCCCTCGATGGATTGATGACAACAACTTCGAGCGCTTAACTTGACTTTAATACCCTCATGATATATCGAACGTCGTTACGAAGATGACATATTGAAATGAATATTGTTTCAAAATTATTCCTCAACCAGACCCTTATAAAACACTTTCCTATCTCACGTAACAAAGTTATCGCTGTAAAAGCGAAAAACACAAAGGGAACAGTCGAATTTGAAAATATAACGCTTCAATCTGTATTTCATTTCACAAGCAAATGTATTCAATAGACGGAATAGGAAAAGACAAAACAGTGTTATTTTGTTTCTTTTACCAAAAAAAACCCCTCGAGGAAATTTGCGAAAATATCATTCGCGCTCAGAAATAGAGAACGAAATAACTTATACACAAGAGTGTAGGCTCAGATAAAGGAAAATAGGCACGTTCTTAACTGGTTCCGACATTATATTCGCATTTGAGGAGATCAAAGAGCATGTTGTGACATACAGGCAGCGAAAAACTTCGGTAGGCGGCGAGGTGAACGTGGCCGGAGGGCTCTCGAGTAACACCATCCTTGAGGGAGCTAGGCTTTGAAACAAAATGCGTTTGCATACATTAAACTGTAAGAATGTTGGAGATAGGGAGGGTAATACCGACGGGTCTCTTGGGGAGTGTGTTTCGGCGATTACGCGGACGGAATTTCCAACTGTAAGTTGGCTTCTTGGCGGGATAGTTTGCACGTAACACTAGCCTCTTTACGTATTTTCACAGTCAAAGCGTTCTCAACGAACTTGAGTGTATGTTTCCAAGTATTTGAAAGGCAAATTAGGTATCGTTGTGTGAGTTTGATGTAGTTGTTTAAATGTTTGCATATACTATGTAGGAATAATTACGGTTCGAAACTATCAGAATGTTATTTTCCGCAAGTGTTGTTTCGTAAATGAAAGTGGAATATAAACAGAATTAAGGACATGGTTGGATTAATCCCGTTTACAAACAGAAGGGATAGAACAATGTTGGTGGGAGTGTGATATAACAAGTACGAAACACGTACAATCTCGTAGCATTTAAGGTCCTTCGGGAAAACGTCTCTAACATAATGCACGAACAATATACATAACTACAAACGTATGAAATGGAACTTGTATTTAATTTTGTAGCTTACATGTCTTCTGCTTTATGTTCCTGAAACGACTTGTGTCTGACAAAGTTCAGAACATTACGGCTACATATTGTTATAAAAGAGAAAGTTTTTAATAAGTAACTGAAGTTAAAGTAAGAATGTGCTTTCTTATACGTTGTCAAAGGATAATTTTACACGTTTGTATTTAAACAAGCCAAAGTTCAACGGTATGGAAGATTTCTACAATGTTTATTGATCCTAGATAGATCATAAATACCTACTAGTTATGTAATTACTTAACTCAAAGTAACAACAAGCGTTAAGCTACTACCTAACAACTGCTTTATGCCTTATAGTCATATGATGGTCCAATTCCTGTTCTGTTTTAGCCAAATTCGACATCGTTTTCAATACACCAGAGCGACATAGCTCTAGGAACTTAGCGCTCATCCTATCCTACTCACGTACCGGGCATTTAATTTCTCGAATGGTTATTATTACCGGGGGTGACTTTACGTAGCGTCTCATGCGCAATAGCCAAACGCAATAACTACTACGGGAAGAGTAACCATGTTTTTGGCAGGAAAGTGCTAATCGATTGTGCTGTCTTAAATATTGACCTTTTTACTTAACAAACCATGTCCATAGATAATAATATATTTGAATCTACGCGAGGCAACACAGCTTTGTATCTACAACGTTTTTATATGATTTTTTATATGATCACTGCCACCACCACTTTTTTAGGACAGGGGTTTTATATGAATTCAATCACAGACACTTTACTACTCTTCAAGGTTAGGACCACACACCGTACACGACCATCAAAACATAAGAACCGATGCTCCGTGCTAGAAACAGGTGTAGCGGTGGTACGTCTCTTGTTGAACAATATTTGTTCTACCATTTGGCCAACGCAACAATTTTCAGCTAAACCATAGTTTAAAAACCCTATTAGTTTGCGTAGCTTCAATCACAAATACGTCACAAGTGTCGGACAGTCCGGGAATATTCACAAAGTCTGCCGCCCACACTGAGTCACAACGGTTATAAACTTGGCCGCGTCGCAGGACAAAGGATTTCGAGCCAATGAAGATACGTTTACTGTCAGGGCTGGCAAACAATTTATTTTGTATTTATTTTGTATGTCTTTACAAAATGTCACTTTTATTACTTAATAAACATTATAGGGTTTCTAAACTGTATGACATTTTTATTTATTTAATGAAAAAATATATAGATCGCTTGATTAGTAAGTAGTCACTACCCGCTATGAAAGTGCAACAAATGTAAAATAAAATTGTAAAATATGGCTGCTGTTTCAAGTAAAGCCGCAATTTCTAAAAACTACATGCAATGTCTCGTAGAAGTCTTGTAATTTGATGTTTAAAATAGGCTTATTGGTGTAGAAGGTTAAGAGGATGTAGAATATTTCCTGTTTTGAAAACGGAATCAACTTTTTTCGACTTTGTGGATCGATATTTCAGGTAGACAAGATGTAGGTACATTCTTTATAACATTATTAAATATTTTGTGAAACGCATATTAATAAATACGCAAAGTAAATTCCTATCAAAATAACTAAAATAATTTTATGTACTTTTAAAACTATAGATATTTTACAGAAGCATCAGAATTTTACAGCATATTTCGAGTACCGCAAAGTTAAAAGTTACTTAGGCAAAGTTTCCTTCACGCAAGTGGGTGTTTTTAAAACTTGTAACAAGTTGACAGCCCTGGCCGAACCAATTTAATGCTGTAAATCCACCGGGTACACTTACCTCCCTTCAAACTCATGCGATATTGCGTTTTTTCTAAACCACAACCGGGGGTTAGTACGTTTTATGTAGTCACGGAAATATTTTAGGCCATAAAATGTTGGCGATGACTTGTCGGCAGTTCTCCAAGTGGATTAATTTTATCGTCTTGATTACAGCTATGTGCCCATTTTAATGTTAAATTTAAGTTTATAGCCACAAATTTATTATTTTATCCATTAGAATTTTAAGTACATATTTCGATTGTCATAACAATATTGTATACAGTAGGTATCAGAGGCGTTCCAGCTTAGTCCTCAGAACCTACTTCTGAGTAGTGGTCACCCTCAAGTAAGAATGTGATCTTATCTGGGGTTGATTACGGATGTCCATGAACAGCAGTGGGCAATTACCATCAGGTTGACTGCATGCTTGTTGGCTATTCGATGATATAAAAATATTTTTAAATAATACCTACTTAAATAGTAATAACAGAAATACTCCATCATTAATAATTATAAAACGATGAAAACATACCTGTTTACTTGTTCTCATAACATTTTTATGAAAATAATTGTAGGTACTAGACCCTGTTTTTATTTAGTATTAAACAAGATATTTTTAAGGTGCAGGCTTTAGTCAAAATGTCAAGGGAAAAAGCCAAACACGAAACTGCAAAAGTATAAACAATTCGGTAAATAGGTACGTAATGGAATCCTTCAAATATCTCTATCCTCAGGCAACTAAAATATAAACGAAATAGTAAGTACTAGCCACTAAAAAATTAACTTGAGAAGTACCGACGTTAAAAAGTAATTGTTACATAACATAAATAATATATTAAATGCAATGACATAAACTTAAAATCATAACCACATGAACACGATAGCCATTCTCCGCATAAAAGTAACTTAACAAAATGTTGAATGGGGTGTCCCCAAGAGACAATACGCGTTTTATCATCTTTAAAACAACCAACAGATAAAAATCCCTACTAATAAATAGTTGTCATGCGCGAACACATTTCTGCATCACAAGTGTAGTTTAATCAAACAATGCACAGAAATGATACCCATGGGAATTTAAACGCATATTTCTTATGAAACCATAACAAATTTCAAGATTGCTCATACTCGAATACTTGGGGCTCTCCCTACCTCTTAACTATTCCTCTATTTATTGCTCGCTGCCCTCCGCTAAGCTATCGAAAATATAATCCCTCTTACGCACAGAAACTTCCACAGCTGATTACTACTTGGACCTGATAAGATTCAGTGAGATTAGTGTGGATAAGATTTAAATAGATACGTAAATATTTAATTACTTTTATCTAGTACATGCCATATTAGGATTTGTTTTAGTTGCTATGAATACTCAATGAGTAGAACAAACGCTTGCTTAGGCGGATATTAAACTTAAAACTACATTGGCATTATACTAATATACAACAATATCTTTTTTAACCTATGTATTTTTAGCGTGAGTAACAGTGAATAGTTCTAATATTAGAAGGAAGACACAAGAGATCCTGTTGAGTTTCATATTAAAAAAAGACCTCTTTGAGTAAAAGGTGGGCACAAGACAAGAGTCTATAGGCGGCAGTGTCTATTTACTTTTAGTTAAGTAAATTATACGTTGTTCCGTTACTTCAATTCAATAAAAATGCTGGTAAATCAGATTATATATCAGACTACCGTTTGTGTGAATTACCAGGTTTAATTAATATTATGTACATTGTAAATCTTAAGAGAGATGAAAGTCGGAAAATCTATAATCCGACTATGGCATTAAATATTAAGGGTAAATTTATTGAATATTTGATAAACCAGTGATTGAATCTAGAATCGTCTGCATACCATCGAAGATTATAACTCATCACTCATTCTTGCCACTTAAAGGCACAGAATATCCCCATTACGTTCAACGCGGACAATAATCTGGGGTTATTTTGGAAGTTCCGAGTTGTGGGTAGAAGAATAAAATCCAAGCGCAATCCCCACGGGATTAATATTATTTTATCGCCAACGATAAATAACGAGAGAATTCAATAGACGAACTGTACGCGGAATTATAAGTTTTTTGACACAGTAGTAGGAAACTTTCTGGATTCAATCTTGCGCGGATTTGCTTCAATCGCTTTATATCCCGTCCCTCAGGAGGTCGGTAAAAGGTTTCGTGGACTCGTACGCTACTTTGTTTAAACAACTGTAAGGTAAGAACCCATAGTTTTGGAACGTGTAAAGTTTTATTTGTTATACTACATAATGGAGTAAGGAACCTTTCTTCATTTTACTCATTTATACATTTTCAGTTGCTCGATTTGTGTCTTTGTAACTAGAGGATGCTTTGCTATAAAGCTATTCTAATCTCCTTATAAAGTTTTTAGCTTCATTAAGTAATTTTTAACGCAAATCGTTATAAAAAACTAAAACTCTTTTCTCATTCCCCCTATGGAGGTAATAATAACGCCTTAACTATTCCTTCTTTAAAATCCAGGCATCTATGTAAATACCTGTTCCTATAAAATTTTATCTTAACAGTTTATAGCACAGTACGGTAGAAATTCTATTATGAAACGTTCTAAGTTAGTCATCAGAGTACCTATTGTGAGAAAAAAAAATATAAGTAAGTATTTTTGCCGATTTAAATAAGATAATAATTGTTTTGTTGCTTAAATTGGTTGGTTTTGTAAATTGTAGAAATAAATAAAATTACACCATAATTTTGTATGATAATTAATTGGTCCCACTACAATCCTCTTACATAATATTTTGAATAAATTTAACGCAGTACCAATTAATTACTATTCCAATTATAAATTATACTGTTTAATGATTTTACGCTTATTCTGACGAATCATTAATTCACAAAATTGTATAAAAGGCACATAACCTATTACAGACAAGTAGCGAATTGAATTTAATTGAACGATAAATTGATATAACTTATTGTAATTTAAAATATAATCAGTCTTTTTTGTCTTTTATACAGAACTTATGCCGGCGGTACCACCGCCGCACCTATTTCTACCTTATAACGGCATTGTTAATTACTGCCGTGTCCAGAACACGGCAGCTCTTTACAACTTGAGTGGTGAGGGAGACATATTTATCAGAGTCGTTTCAACTTAGTTCTCATGGCTACCAACGCATCATGTAAGACACCTCTTTTCTGGGGTTGGTTACATTAAAGTCCATGGGCGGCAGTGGCCACTTACTATCAGGTGGAATGTATGAAAGAAAACAAAAAAGTGGAAAGGGAGACATACACATCTACTAGGCATTAGCCGCTGTAGTTCCTCGCGGCCAGTGACACAGCTACCTAAACAATATCAGTGCGGTATCACAGTCAATTCCAGTGAACTAGTCAACGCGACAATAAATAAAATTAAGCCACTGCACTATATTCACTTAGAGTCATACAATGGCAGGTTGAACGATATGACGATTTATAGCCAGTGTTTCCACTGACCGAAAAATCATATCCGAATGGAAACTGAATTTCGAGGGCGCGATTTATTGGACCTTCGATTTGTCAGCAAGTTAAGTTACTGTTATTTTTGAGGTTTTGAGTATGTGTCTTTGGTATTTAATATTGTTTTGTTATTTGACACTGGTAGAAAAGTACTCGCAGGGACTTCCGTCACATGGTGCGATTTCATATCATTAAGACTTTCTCTGTCGTATGAGAATAACATTTAAATACTTATTTATTACTTCTTACATAAATATTAAAGCCAAATGCGATGAAGTTAGATTTAAAATTTATAACGAATACAATTATTCTCCAGTTTCCTAACAAAATGTTAGCAAGATTATTAAAACTAAGTTTAACTAAAACGCAACTAATTTCCAAGTAGACGTAAAAATCACATATAAGATTGTAAACTGGTATAAAAATCGCAGAATTTACTTTTCAAACGCGGTTTCACTAGCGTTTGAAAAGTAAATCAATAAATATGTCGCTAGATTGACACGGCGATAAAACAAAGTAAATATAACCCACGGGAACCGCACATTTTCCCGGGATAAAAAGTAGCCTATATGTTATTCCAGACTAATGTCTACAGCACCAAATTTCATACAGATCCATTCAGCCGTTCTTAAGTTATAGCGTAACAAACATCCATCCATCCATCCTCACTAACTTTCAGCTTTATAATATTAGTAAGATTCTAGTAATACAGGAAAATATAATTTAAACTTCCCTTGACTACATTAGTAACGCATGGTATAGCAATGCGTTTGCGTGGCTGTGCACAGTCCCCAATGCTTGCAAGTGACACAGTCACTTGCAGCGAAGTGCTTCAGCTCAACTGCTAAATAATTATAGCTCTGAATTCAGTTGGCTTTACTCTGTGGAATGTACTCGGAGACAAATTTAATGTACAATTTTGTTGGGTTAAATTCTGTTAATTTTCTGTTATTAGATACAAAAGGACAATGTCGGGTACGATAAGGTTGGATGGGTGACCGATAGTGGCTATATGGACATGCTTCGCTACCACCCAGCTTGAACGACTCCAGTAAGGACGTTGATATGTAATGCCGAATCTCTATTAGGCAATTCATATCATCTGGCTCCCCAGTAGAGTCCGATTGGGTTATTATGGGTTTGAAGTACTCCAGTTGTGTTCTGTTGGAGATTTCATTGTTTTCGAAGTAGCACAGAGGACGTACCTAGGGGGTTTTAATGAAATAAAAAATCCACATAATCCGGTGTCACTTCCATGGTATCTTTTTAAGGTTTCCATCCCTTTATCAAAATAGAATCTATGATCGATACGGTCATGTAACCTGTAAAGATGGGATTGGCATTGAGATTATTGTAGTAATAAAATACCCCGCCTGTAAGAAACGCAATATAATTGAAAATAATGCCACCTGTCTTCAATAAATCACAGCTTATTTAAAATAATGTAAAGGACAATGTCTTACTCCTGAAATATACTACGGAATCTCTGTAAGACTTACGCTGAGAAAAATGTGACGTCATTCGTAGACGACTTTATTATGAAGAATTGGCAATTTTCACGTATGTGCTATATTATATTTGAGTAAGATTGGACCATTACTCACCAAATTCGTTTGGAGATGTCCCTTTGTGAGAATTGAAACGTTTTGTCCTAATTTGGATATTATAACACACGTTACATAAAAAATAAGGGGAACAAGACAAGATTTTTATTATTAGGTACGTTAACAATGAAGGAAACACTATGTTTTTCTTCCAATAAATATGTCTGACTGTTTTTCATAATATTCTGAAATACGGGTTAAGTACATATCCATACTTGTCTAGTATAGTGCACGATAGCGTGTTTATTCTAAACCCTTCTCTTTCTTAAAGTAGACCAATGCCATAGTAGTAATCTGCCAATGTCTTGTTGTGGCTTTCAGATTACAAATAACATATTTGTACTTTTAAATAATTACAACTAACATTTGATATAATAATTTATTTTTTTAGATGCAATAAATTTATTAGTATGTAATATTTATTATAACAATTTAAACAATGGATAAAGCACACAAAGAGTGCATTGCTTCAGTAGTTAAGATATTTAACAAATTATATATTTACTTCTTTAATATTATGATATTCAAATGACAGTTGTTAAGAATACAAACAACCACCCACTCCATTTTTATGAAAAACTTCTTTTCAATATTTAACATTGAAATAGCAAAGGGGGAAGAAAAAATACAGAATAGTTGAAGCAACAGCACAGTAGAGATAAATTATATATGAATAGATTAGGTAGGTGGACGCTTACAAAAAATATATTTGTTACAAAAGCCCATGTTTAGTTACATTTTATATGTAAATGTAAGAAAAATACGTGTATGTGGAGTCCTGAACAGCGTATATGAAGTTCGTTCACCCCATACTCGTATAAATATGACATGCACCCTCACTAAGACAAATTATTTCATTTCCCCGCCCAAAGGGACTCCATACGTGACTCGGAGCCACCATCAATTGTGTAACTCGGAGATGTAATGCGATAATTTATTGTAACGATGGTAATGATAACAAGTTGTTTAACTTCAGAGATGGTTCCAACTTCTATGGCCAATTGAGTGCTTGATAAGATTGAAGACTGAAGGAAGAATGGTTGTGAAGGAATACATGCTACTCTTTGTTTTATTGCAGAATTTGTTTGAAATGTGCGTGTGCTTTTACGTGGATGATGTTGAAGGATGACATTCTATTAGCATATATGTATGTGCAAGGGACGGTCTTTTATCATTTAAAGTTACGCGTTTCTTCTTACCGCATAGTTGTAAGATTTGATTGGCACGAATTTCATTCAGAGTTATTGCTCGGTCTTTCCAAAAAGAAGCAAAGATTCTCTTATTCAAATCTTAAGTCTGTCAATTGTCGGTAGCCAGAAAATCATTTTATAGGAAGATGATCCAGGCTTATCGAAGATATCGAAATGTATTGCTGTAATAAATATGCGCACAGTAGTTACCAAATACAGTCTAAGTAGCACTAAATAACAATTCAACGACACAACATTGTCACAATACAGCTTCAATATAGGAGTCAAAAACAAGAGAATAAGACAAAAAAATTACCACAAAAAGCAAAGAAAGGAACCATTTAATCTACAACGTTTATTTTTGCTACTGGTCATAAAACGTTGCCCACAAAAGCAACAGTAGAAAATTAAACAAGACACAAGCACATAAGAAGCCAGTATATTTCTCAGAGCGTTACGAGAGAAATTCACATTACTCTCAGTACTAATAAGCACACCTCTACATGAAATTGTTTCTCTCCAACCGTGCCCACTTTGTCATAGTCAACGTGAAAACGTCCAGGAAAATTGGGCTCGAGTTCAAGCGGGACCATAATTAGGACTGGCTAATGTTCCGGAAAAACAATTTCATAAAACATCTCCTTCTACGAGGTCCGCATAAAAAGAAATAAGACACTAAATAAACGTCTACTTTCACGGCCCGCTACACCTTTATACCGCGGCGTTCGTTGCATTTAGCCCTTTGTCACTGTGACGTTGACAGCCACATTCCGTTTTGCGTGAAAGGTTTTGCGTGAATTAAAATTGCTAGAGGGCGCTAACCCGCAACACTGCGATTCCGACGCAAATTAATGTAATCGACCCGTGGCTTACTGCAACGTAATACGGCTTACAATTAAACATTCAATTATTTGGCTTAAATTTGTAACCGCTTCACACATTGGACTCATAGAAAGCTTTTGTGGAAAATCCGACGCCTCCCCACCGGAAAATTGGTACAGTCTAGTGGACATTCATTTGTTTTAGTCGAATGTAAAATGAACGGGATTTATCATTTGTCGTTCTACCAGTCATTAAATTTCAGTTGTATTGAAATAAAATGGAAACCATTTTAAAAGAGAGCTTTAATTTATGAACGTCGATGGTATTATTTTGGCAATTATGGCTTGACAGTGAATTTGTAGTTTAAAGTTGTGTGATTTTACTTGTATACAATTAAAATTTTAATAAACTGTACAATATATTAATGTATGACCTTTTTTTTAATGACGAGGGGAAAACCTTTAAAAGTTACCCGACGCCTTGGGAGCGACGCCGGTTTATGTATTTTTACCGCACTAAAACGCTGTCGATGGCCGTCCTCAGCGCTCGACAGTGGAGGACTCCGGGAACTTCATTGGACCTCCGCCGAAGTTCTTTAAGCGCGTTGTCCTTTTCAAGCTCTCTTACCCGGTGAGCAAGCAATTGCTCAAACCAAATCAACTGGTG